>JAPWTK010001296.1:0-61321 GCA_029963805.1 Aromia moschata
TTCACAAAGATATAAGAAACAAAGATAGAAGAAGAAACACAGATAATACACATGTATTATTTTATAATATTTTTGTTACAGATATGGGAATGTGGGTTTCATTGAGGGTACAATGTACGATCAATGTTTGTTTGTGCTATTACGGTTCGGGGGGAACTAGAGGCCAGCACACATTTTATCGATGCTTTTAGTAAGGGCGTTGCAGGTGCGAGGAGGCGGCACAGAGGACAAAAAGAAAATAAATACCCAGATTCTGGAGCACACACTGTTGGTATTTGGATGAGGGCAGTGTATGAGGGACTTAAATTAGGATGTCCTGTAGACTAGGTACATGATACTTCTTTTATTTACTTATACAACCATACATTATTAATAGACTGAAGAGGGAATTAAATTTTATTGTGAGGCAATATAGTTTTATAACAACATGTGTGTATATATTATTCCTTTTTATTTTGCTTTAGTTTATTGCGTTATTTCATTTAAGGTCATTTATATGTATAATTGCATACCGTATGTGTAAAGCAGACATCGGCTGGTTGTGAACAAAGAAAACGCTACACTTCTCGTTCTAACTACTAAAAGGTGGTGAGAAGGTTGGTCTTATTCCGTCACTACCTTTGATGCGTATGTAGTTGCTTCTTATCAGTTGTCTCACTTCTATTTGTCTTTTTTATAACTGGCCGATGTCTGATTTACAGATACGGTATACACCCTAGGAAATTGCACCTTTACATGGCTTGGCGATACAGTGTAGAGAATAAGTTAAAAGACACCAGTAAGGACAGACAAAGACTGTTAGATGCCACATTGTTCAGCTTGTGTGCGTGTACTTCGGTACTCGTACTTCAGTACTTTTCGCAGCTTGAGGGTGTACATCGACTTAGCTGAATGAAACGAAATTCTTACGTAATTCTGACTTACAATTATCCCATACATTAAAAGAAGTATACGAACATAATTGTATTTATTTTCAAATTTTGTATTCCTTAACTAACCGGTCTGCAAGAAAATAAAATTTAAGTTTTATAAAAAATAAAAAAATAAAAATATAAATCAACCCTGTTATAAGACGAAAGAAAGAAAAAATGCCTATTGAATAAGTGGTTCAAAGATGTCGCCCCTTTGTGCTTCATTAAAAACCTAGTCTATCGTAAAACTCAGTTCATACTACGGACTAATACTTCAGGAAATATTATTTAGGACTTGTACAATTCTGGCCGTAAATCATTTTAAATTTCTTGGTCTTTCATGTTCATGTCCGTAAACAGTTTATTTTATTTGTTAAATATTTGTTGGCATTTAAGGAACCGTTTATAAAAATTAGCCCAACTGATGGAATCGCCTAAAATACCAACCCAAACATTTAACTTCTCGGATACTGCGCATGCATGAGGAATATCAAGTGCTTATTTTCCAGATCAATAACGATATAATAATTCAATTCACATGTGCGCATTATAATTTATGGGCGGGGCGTCCCACCTACCCACATTTTAGTGCTACCCTATCACGAAAAGACAGAAAATAACGCTCATAAAGTTTTTAAAAATAACATATCAGTCTGGTAATTATGGATATAATATTTCTGTGTCAGTTTCCTTTATTTGAAGAGTTTATTCTTTCTATCTCTAAATGCTCGGCTTTGAAATCTTGGACGTTTCAACCCTACATATTTTTTATATATATACAGTATGTGTAAGCCGACATTGGCTGGTTATGAAAAAGGACAAATTCTACGCTTCTCATTCCAACAACTAGCGAAGCGTGGGGAGAGGAGCCGGTCCCTCGCTACCTTGGATCCCTGTGCGGTTGCTTCTTATCTGTCGTCTCATTTCATTTTCATAACTTGCCGATCTATAGAACAGAAATTTGTATGAGACTTCCTAATATTACAGCAACTTTTTGCAGCTACGTCGCCCATCTGAATGGGAAAAGGGGATTTTATGTAAGGATTTAGTGTTTTTTTTTTTTAACAAGCAGTTTACAGCACATGTGACGTTCTACTCAAGACACCAGCACTTACCTTATTATGCGAAGTAGAGGTAGTGGCAGACTAGCCACAGTGAAGACGGGCCGGGTACATATATATAGAAGATAAAGTTGAAAGCGCCACTTGGTTTACGCTACCGCTACTATATCTCAGCAAACCAAGAAAGCCAGTCAATGGAGTTGGTAAACTATTGCTGGTGTTTAGAACCAATGTTATAATTAAGTATGATTAAAGTCATAAATACCTATAACACAATCTTTGCTACCTCGTTGTATATAAAAAAAAAGGCGTGAGACTGTTAATAAACACATATACTCAAGAGTACCTACATATTTAATAAACAGATATAAATATATATACATAAAATATTAAAACAGGTAATATATGGTGTCACCACTAATCAATTAGGAGAAATACGTATTTCAAATTCTTATGTTAATTTGACGCGGACTTACTGTCCGTGTTAACACGTTCAGCGCACAATATGTCGCAACATTAAGCGTAGTGATCAAAGTGGTGATAAAAAAATAAACTCAGGTAAGCGCAAATAGATATGATTACAAAAGGTAGCAAAAAAAAATATGAATATACACACTACATGTATATCGCAGTATACGAAAAATAATACTAATAATAAAAAAAAAGGTGAGAGTAGGCAACATACAACTTAACTGGATTCAAATCAGCACAGCAGGCCGTGCAGAAAAATTCGAGAGGCAGTAGAATCACAAGAGGCAGCGGGGTCCGGTATCAGTGGAGTCTGAAGCTACGAATCCAACTCTCTTCAGCTCTCCTCCCAGACAGGTTATCACCCCGAAAAGATCCACAAGCAACTGTCCATAAGCTCCTTATAAAAGTGACGAAAATACGGCTCAAAGAGGCCATATACGATATGCCCCAAAAAAAGATTATTAGGCCTGGTTTAGGCCCAAAAAAAAAAACCCTAAAATAAAACAGGTAGGTATAAGTACCTTGCCAAAAAAAATCGATCGCCTACACACGGTAAGTATAGGCCTTTAGTTAAAGTTGAACCAAAAAAAATCACTGAGGATATCTTATATACAAAAAAAAAATATTTGCCCTCCAAATAGAAAGAAAGAAAATCTATTAAATCGAATTGGATTTTAATTTTGTTCCCATAAACGTTAAAATACTCTCTTTTTTTTTTTCCAAGCTGCAGTACGAAAATCGAGTACCCTAAATTTTGTCGTGGAGTGTATTTTAAGAATAGCAAAAAAAACATATTAATAGAGGTACTTAGTAGAGGAGTATTCGATTAGTGGGTGACAAGCTATATTATTACCCCTTAATTCCCTCAAAAAAATATTATCTGCCGTACCTACCCAAGAAAAAAGGAAAAATTAACATTAGGTTTAATGGATGGAACAAATGTATATTTCCCCTGATTTTAGCGATACTAGAATAATTTACCTCAAGCTGGTAGAGGGTTTCTTCCTTAATTTCCGCCCCTGGGTGTAATGAGCGGCCAGAACGATGGCGTGAGGGTTGGTCTAACGGCGAAGGACTGCAGTAATGAACCGTTCAATTTTATTCTCCCACCGAAGTGGAACGGGTCTCCGGTGACGAAGTAATACTTCCTCCAAATACTAAAAATTTCAAAAATACCAAAAACCAATGCAATGGAAACTCGCATTTACGTGGGTGGATACTATTATTCTCCCTTAACTTAGGTTGAGCCCTACAACTCACTTAAAATTAGTATCACCACCAGATTGAACTGAAGACCCCTAGTTACTGATTTTCGCGACGATCTTTCGGTGATAAAATCGACTTCCCCAATATTTCTTTATCAAAAATTTCAAAAAAAAAACGCTAAAAAGCAAAGGTGTTTTGGGTTCGAGATTATTTTCGAAGCCGGTTCAGCTGCCGCCATCAAGGATCGAGAAACGAAAAACGGCTTACCTACTCGGAAATTTGCTGGCGGGTTCTGTAATTACCACGCATATCCCCTCCAAGAACTCAGCTCTAATGTCAAACGGTCGGCATATGTTAAATCAAGAAAGACGTAAACAAAACACCGCTTGGAAAACTATTTACGAAATACAAAAGGTAAGTAGGTACATTTAGTTTCTACACCCCATTTATGCAAGAAAGTAACAATTATCATTTCCACTTTACCTAGCGATAGCAACGGCAATTAAAGAGCCACTGAAACATTCGTCTAACCTATGAATTACATTTAACTAAAACTAATATTTCCCTTTTATTTTCAGGTACCTAAAGGGATAATACCTTATATCTACCAGCGATTCACAGACAAACCTAAGTCTCTAACACCTACACGAAGTAAGGAAGCCAAGTTTAACTATAACCCAAGGATCAAGAAAATGCAACAAGTTGCGCCAGGTAAATGCATAAGAAAGTTGATCGTGTTACGCAGCAATTACTAACAGAACTATCCTTTACCGGGATAGTAAGATTGCCCAAGGTGACTGCACAGGATGGCAGCGAATTTACGGGAAATTAGACGACAATAGTAAAAGAGGATTATTTACGATATCACGTAATAGTTTATAAATAATAAAAAGTAAGTCTTTTATTTCGTTTGTTTTATTTACTCTACTTGTCACACTCCCCCCTTACCCGAAGAAAATTTACCCTGTAAATTTTCAACCACGCCGAGCCGATTTCAAATCCATAGCGTTCCATACTCCTGCTGACCTCCCATCAGTATTCTCCAATTCATACGTCCACGGGGATAATTTCTTTTTGACATAAAAAGGGCCAATGAACCGGGGAGCTAGCTTTTTCGAAAAATACTTTGACGCATCTGACAACACAAAATTGCGTCTCCATACGGCTTGTTGTGGGGAAAAATTCTTCTGCCCTTCTTCTAAGATTATACGTTTTCTCATGCTTCTTGGTAGCTAGATCCAGTCTTTTTCGGACATCTTCGAAGAGTTTATTGAAACCTTGCTCCCTATGGTTTTTCGGTGTCCCCATCGGTTCGGTCAGGCACTGCAATGTATTCATCACCACGCAGGACCATTCTTCTACCAAAGTTCACGAAGAACGGAGTTTGTCCAATTGAATCATGTTTAGCGGTCCTGATAGCGCATCCAATCTTCGATAAATTAACATCCCAAGCTCTGTGGTTGTCGGTGACGTAGCTCGCAAGCATGGTTTTTATAACCCGATTTACCCTTTCTGTGGGATTGGCTTGTGGGTGATAATTGGAGTTAAAACCTTATCTTACTCCTATATCTATCGGCTAAGGAGTGGAATTGCCGAGAACGATATTGTGGACCATTATCACATATGATAATACGGGGAGCTCCATAGACAAGAAATACCTCGTCTTCTATTTTCGTTAAAATAGTGTCTGCCGTAGCGGTTCTCAACGGAAACAGTAGAGGGAATATTTCGAAACTAATCCGTAACTACGAGAATATGCTGATGCCCTTTGGTGGATCGAGGTAATGGGCCATTAGGTCAGTTGATACCATTTCCCATGGTCTGGTCACTCTTAGTTGTGGAACCATATGTCCAACAGGACCTTTCTGATCAACTTTATGCGCAGCACAAACGGTACAATGTCTGATGAAGTGAACCACATCGTACTTCATCTTGGGCCAGAAAAAACGTTCCATGAGTCGAGCATAGGAAGTCTTAGTAACTCCCATGTGTCCCATAGTTGGGGGCTCGTGGTACTCCCTTATCAGCTCTTTCCTACGTTCTTTGGGAACAACTTCTCTCCATAGATCTTGAGGGTCTTGTAAACCGGGATATGTTGCTTCCACGAATTTAAACAGACGTCCCTTTTGTAGCCTCCAGTTAGCAAATCGTGCTGGTTTTTCTAGAGCCTTCTTCACCATACTCAAATACCATTTGTCCTTGGCCTCTATATTCCTAGAAGAAAATTTAACTTCGTCGACAATCGGGACACTCCTGCTCAACATATCAGGTACTACCAGATCTTTACCCTTGCGATGTACTATTTTACGGTGAAATTGCTCAGCTTGAGGCTCCAACGTGCTAATCTGCCGGTGGGATCTTTAGATTCTGCAACCAAACTAAGGAGTGATGATCAGTCACTACCTGGAAGGGGACGCCCTCTGGGTATCCTCTCAATTTCTCCACTGCCCATAGGACTGCGAGACACTCCCTTTCCGTAGTTGTAAAGTTTCTCTCTTGTTTTTTTTTCGTGAGTGACCGACTCAAGTAACTGATTACCCTATCTCCCTCAGGATGTGGTTGAAGCAGGACCGCACCAATACCATAGGCGGAAGCATCCGTCTCTACTACAAAGATAGGTCATAATTGGGGCAACTCAATACTGGGGCTGATATCAGGCATTCCTTAATTCGACGAAATGCGTCATCACATGCCGGGGTCCACTCAAACTTTCGGGACTTCTTCAACAGGGCCGTTAGAGGTGATACCACAGTTGCAAATTCGGCACAAATCTTCTATACCATGAGAAAGTTCCGAGCACACGTCGAACGTCCTTGACTGTCTTAGGAACCGGTACTTTCAACATGGCTTCGATTTTCCGGATCTACGTGGAGACCGTTACGATCGACCACGGTAACCCAAGAGTATTTCATACTAGGCCGACAAAACATGCACTTTTCTGCACTCACCGTAAAATTGGCTTCTCTTAGTCTTCTAAAAACTTCTTCTAAAATTTCGATGTGTTTCTCAAACGTCAAAAGGTTACAGTGACAACATCGTCTAAATAAACGAAAACATATGGATCCAAATCTGGACCTAAAACTCTGTCGATCAGACGTTGCCAAGTAGCCGGACTGTTGTGGAGGCCAAAAGGCATACGTTTAAAATGAAATAAACCACGCCCAGGTACGGTGAACGCTGTATACTGTCGGGAATTTTCTTCCACGCTTACCTGCCAAAAAGCGCTTTTTATATCCAACGACGATAAATAGTTCGCATTCCGCAGTTTATCCAAAGTGTGTGACACATAAGGCAGAGGATAAGAGTCACGTTCGGTTACTGCGTTTAATTTTCGAAAATCGACGCAGAACCTATAGCCACCATCTTTCTTTTTCACCAAAAGAATGGGGAAGACCAGGCACTATTGACGGTTCTATTATGTCCTGACGTAGCATATCGTCTAACTCTATGTTAATTTGTTTCTGGATGACAGGAGAAACAGGATAGTATCTCTGCTTTATTGGCGCTGCCTTGGTTCTAATCACATGTTGTACCAAATCCGTACATCCCAATCTGCCTCCCATAAACTTCAAGTTGTTGTCCACTACCTCTTGTAACCTCTTCTCCTCTTCTTGCGACAAAACGGTTTGGTCCCTCAAATGTTCCTTAACTTCCAATATTTGTGGCTCCTTGGAAAAATGCCATTCATTATGGCGAAGGTCCGGCACTATCCCCATTTGCCTCCAAAAATTTGCTCCTAATATTAATGTATGTGGAAGGTCTGTGACCACTAAAACCTTAACTAGCTTAAGCCTATTCCTAACGCTAAAGGTACTTCACAACTCCCTAAGCTTTCACATTCTTCCCCATTCGCTACTCTAATTTTTGTCTTTCCTTCCAAGAGTTCGATACCTAAATTCTTTATTTGTTCCCATCCAGGTCCGCCCAAAATAGTTACAGATGCGCCGCTATCCAACAATCCTAGTAATGACTTCCCAAGAACGTTGACCTTTAGATAAGGTCGCTCATCTCCCTCGCACTGGTCCAAAATGAAATCTAAAACAGGCCTGATTCGTGTGGTCGAAGCATGATAATCGACGCCCTTATCTCGACCGTCTAAGAACGTCGTTGGCCGTTTCCCTGTCGTGTGCAGTTGGGACAGTTTCTAGTGATAACGCCTTCTCTTCTACACTTGTAGCAATGGATCCTTCTTCTTTCCAAACAACCAACGGCTTTATGTCCAGGCTTATTACAGTTGTAACAGATTAAACGACTTCTATTTTCTGTGTTGGTCTCGACGGTACTACAACTTCCTGAGGAACTGGTGGCGTCTACCCCTACATAGGCCAAGTCTGGCTCCAATGTGTTGTTAGTTTTCCGAGACGGTGGGGAAAATGCTTCTACTGCTTCTCGGCAGGGCTTCGAGTCTTCGTCCTAGGGTGCGTAATTCCGCGATTGAAGTGACGTCAGTTAAGCCTAGTTGCGTCTGGTAAAAAGGAGCGATGTTCCTCATGATGATTTTCAGCTGGACATCTTCGGACACCGGACAGGTAAGTCTGTTGAACATGGCCGACATCACAGACAAATATATGCCGATCGACTCATCACTGCCCTGGGTGCGACGTTTGATTTCTTCAAATAATTTTTCATTATAGTCCGTGGGCTGAAATTCTTCCCTTAAGAGTTTGACCAGAGCATCCCAGTTGTCCACTTCTCTTCGCATAGCCCTGTACCAGATTAACGCTTTCCCTCTGAAAAGATCCACGGCCGTACTATACAATTCTTCTTTGGTGACGTGTCTTGCCACTCGCAACTCTTCTACCCTCTGAAGGAACGCAGTCAACGACATGTCCTTCTTTTCACCAGAAAAATGTATATTCCATTTCGCCACAGGTGTAGACCTGACTATTCTTCTAACTGCGCCAGGCTCGCTTGACCCTGAAATGTCAGCTGCTTGGTCCATATGTGCATCTTCACCTTCACTCTCGTCAGATGATGATTCTTCTAAACGTAGGATGGAAATCTCGGCTGGTGTCAGGTTCTGAACTTCATGATGTTTTGCCTTACGGTCCAGTTCCGTCATCAACCCAAATATGTTCGCTACTAATTCCGACTTTGACTTCTGCCTTTCATCGTCTTCTGGTGGAACCACCATCAGCTCAACTCTACCCAGAACATGGTTAAGTTTCGTTTCCCATTTCGCATACTGGCTGCTAGTTTTCCCTCCATTGAAATCTTTAATACCATTCGAGATGTCCTTGAACTTGTCCGTCACAGCTGCAGCATCTTCAGCAAAGGTGTAAGGGTGAGGAGGTCTCTTAAGGCTGGTGCCATCTTTCTCCATCTGGATAGCCCTAGACAAGGAAGTTCGCATCTGCTCGCAAGTGCCGGTACCAATTCCACGAATGGACAACTCGTAAATTAACTCATCCTGAGCGAGACGATTGATCTTCATCTTCCTAGACATCTTGATTTTTTTTTTTTTTTTAATTTACATACAAGAAATGGAACGACTTTGGAAATACCAATTACGTAAGAGCAATATTTGTTATCTTAAGCTATATTTATATTTTATAAGGTAAAGAAAGGCAATAATTTATTTACACCTAGGGTAAGTATAACAAGTTACAAGTAAGTACCAAGTAAAACCACAGTACAAAAATGTACCTAAATAAGGGGGGGGTCATGTGAACCTATAATCCTAGAAAATTAACATACAAACAATACACTCCGTACAAGACGACAATAATTATTTTCTAAGTTTCTAAAAAGAAAAAAAAATACCTCTCGAATTCGCAAATGAGCTAAAAAATAAAAAAAATGCGATTTTACTGCGATCGAGCCTTATGCGATTTTGTTTTTGCGATCGGGCCCCACGTTGGGCGCCAAAATGTGACGTTCTACTCAAGACACCAGCACTTACCTTATTATGCGAAGTAGAGGTAGCAGCCGACTGCCACAGTGAAGACGGGCCGGGTACATATATATAAGAAGATAAAGTTGAGAGCGCCACTTGGTTTTACGCTACCGCTACTCTATCTCAGCAAACCAAGAAAGCCAGTCAATGGGTTGGCAAACTATTGCTGGTGTTTAGAACCAATGTTATAATTAAGTGTGATTAAAGTCATAAATACTTATAACACAATCTTTGCTACCTCGTTGTATATAAAAAAAAAAAAGGCGTGGTCTGTTAATAAACACATATACTCAAGAGTACCTACATATTTAATAAACAGATATAAATATATATACATAAAATATTAAAACAGGTAATATATGGTGTCACCAATAATCAATTAGGAGAAATACGTATTTCAAATTCTTATGTTAATTTGACAGCGGAACTTACTGTCCGTGTTAACACGTTCAGCGCACAATATGTCGCAACATTAAGTGTAGTGATCAAAGTGGTGATAAAAAAAAATAAACTCAGGTAAGCGCAAATAGATATGATTACAAAAGGTAGCAAAAAAAATATGAATATACACACTACATGTACATCGCAGTATGCGAAAAATAATACTAATAATAAAAAAAAGGTATAGAGTAGGCAACATGCAACTTAGCTGGATTCAAATCAGCACAGCAGGCCGTGCAGAAAAATTCGAGAGGCAGTAGAATCACAAGAGGCAGCGGGGTCCCGTATCAATGGAGTCTGAAGCTACGAATCCAACTCTCTTCAGCTCTCCTCCCAGACAGGTTATCACCCCGAAAAGATCCACAAGCAACTGTCCATAAGCTCCTTATAAAAAGAGTGACGAAAATACGGCTCAAAGAGGCCATATACGATATGCCCCAAAAAAAGATTATTAGGCCTGGTTTAGGCCCAAAAAAAAAACCCTAAAATAAAACAGGTAGGTATAAGTACCTTGCCAAAAAAAATCGATCGCCTACACACGGTAAGTATAGGCCTTTAGTTAAAAGTTGAACCAAAAAAAAAATCACTGAGGATATCTTATATGCAAAAAAAAAAATTTGCCCTCCAAATAGAAAGAAAAAAAAATCTATTAAATCGAATTGGACTTTAATTTTGTTCCCATAATCATTAAAATACTCTCTTTTTTTTCCAGCTGCAGTACGAAAATCGAGTACCCTAAATTTTGTCGTGGAGTGTATTTTAAGAATAGCAAAAAAACATATTAATAGAGGTACTTAGTAGAGGAGTATTCGATTAGTGGGTGACAAGCTATATTATTACCCCTTAATTCCCTCAAAAAAAATATTATCTGCCGTACCTACCCCAAGAAAAAAGGAAAAATTAACATTAGGTTTAATGGATGGAACAAATGTATATTTCCCCTGATTTTAGCGATACTAGAATAATTTACCTCAAGCTGGTAGAGGGTTTTCTTCCTTAATTTCCGCCCCTGGGTGTAATGAGCGGCCAGAACGATGGCGTGAGGGGTGGTCTAACGGCGAAGGACTGCAGTAAGACCAGTTCAATTTATTCTCCCACCGAAGTGGAACGAGTCTCCGTGACAAGTAATACTTCCTCCAAATACCAAAAATTTCAAAAATACCAAAAACCAATGCAATGGAAACTCGCATTTACGTGGGTGGATACTATTATTCTCCCTTAACTTAGGTTAGAGCCCTACAACTCACTTAAAATTAGTATCACCACCAGATTGAACTGAAGACCCCTAGTTACTGATTTTCGCGACGATCTTTCGGTGATAAAATCGACTTCACCAATATTTCTTTATCAAAAAAAGAATTTCAAAAAAAAAACGCTAAAAAGCAAAGGTGTTTTGGGTTCGAGATTATTTTCGAAGACGGTACAGCTGCCGCCATCCAGGATCGAGAAACGAAAAACGGCTTACCTACTCGGAAATTTGCTGGCGGGTTCTGTAATTACCACGCATATCCCCTCCAAGAACTCCAGCTCTAATGTCAAACGGTCGGCATATGTTAAATCAAGAAAGACGTAAACAAAACACCGCTTGGAAAACTATTTACGAAATACAAAAGGTAAGTAGGTACATTTAGTTTCTACACCCCATTTATGCAAGAAAGTAACAATTATCATTTCCACTTTACCTAGCGATGGCAACGGCAATTAAAGAGCCACTGAAACAATCCTAACCTATGAATTACATTTAACTAAAACTAATATTTCCCTTTTATTTTCAGGTACCTAAAGGGATAATACCTTATATCTACCAGCGATTCACAGACAAACCTAAGTCCTAACACCTACACGAAGTAAGGAAGCCAAGTTTAACTATGCCCAAGGATCGAAATGCAACAAGTTGCGCCAGGTAAATGCATAAGAAAGTTGATCGTGTTACGCAGCAATTACTAACAGAACTATCCTTTACCGGGATAGTAAGATTGCCCAAGGTGACTGCACAGGATGGCAGCGAATTTACGGGAAGTTAGACGACAATAGTAAAAGAGGATTATTTACGATATCACGTAATAGTTTGTAAATAATAAAAGTAAGTCTTTTATTTCGTTTGTTTTTATTTACTCTACTTGTCACACACAAAGCCTGTTGGAGTTGAATTTAACAATTATCGGTTCCTTCAACATTGCAATATGTTGGTATCCAATAAATTACTAACTATAGCCAGAATTATGTGCAACAAATTGCACGAATTTGTTTCCATGCAACATTGTGTCATGCAAGAAATTGCATAGTTCAAATTCTATGTTTATTGCTTTATGGTTGCTGCATCAAATTGCAGTCACAAATTGGATAAGTATAAATCTGTCTTTATGCACATTGTAGTCAAAAAGTTTTAGTAGCCAGGGGGGGCGATGGGGGCGATGCCTCTTACAAAGTCAAGTAAAAACCAAAATACTCGGGGAATGCGGTTGCCGTTGCCTGAGTGACCTTTTTTTTCAACTGCATTGAGCGCCCCCCCCAAAGATAACTACTGGCTACGCCCTTGGTCTAGGACTACTGGCCGTAAAACATAAGGTCACTGAACCGTAGTCACTTTGGTAAAACAGTAGATATAGCGCCATCTCTAAGCGACAAACGTTAACACACGTACACAACCTTCCGCACAACATACCTACTGAAGCCTCATCCATTTTCGACTGATTTCCAACCATTAATTATTTGTAGACGGCTGTTCATGGAAAGAATGTACATACGCGTTCTGTTCATTGTTAAAAATGAAGCAGCGAACGAACATCAAATTTTGTTTTAAATTGACATCATTGGTAAAAAATTCTTCACCAGGGCTCCATTGTGACTACAGCATTTTCAAAGATGTTTTGGATGAGCTGTTGAAATAAATGGAAAGGTGGGCACAGATCAGTCCTAACTGGACATGACGAAAAAAAAAATAAAAAATAAAAGTGTCTTGGTTTTCGAGATATAGCCTTCCTAAGTCAATATTCAAGTGCCACAGCTTCAAATGAAGGCCGATTATTTATATATTTTTGTTGAGCTGAATAACACGCCATTTAAATAAACTACATTTTACAACAGTCAAGGCCGCTTTAAAGTTCGCAATTTTTATTGCCGGTAAGAAAAATTACAACAATTTTTATTGCGCACACGCATATTTGTGTTTATTAAACATACATAAATACGCATGCGTGCAATAACAATTGCTGCAATTTTCTTGCCAGCAATAAAAATTGCAAGCCTCCACCTCCACAATACTTCAGGTCATGATACCTACAGTCAGGACCATGGAATGAGATTGGGCGGCTTATAATGGTCCAAGCTTTATCTCGTTCTAATTTGCGGAAGCACAGCTACCTTTTCCTCCTATTGCTATATTCTGCCTCAGCCATTGTTGTAAAAAGATGGTAATATTCAAAGTCTTGAAGCATTTTTTACTTTAAAAAGTTAATTGTTTTATTTTTAATATCCTCACACAGTTTTCATACAAAAAATGGGTTAAAGTGCAATATCTTTTTTTTAACAATTAACGGTACTACTTTTATTGCCATTTTGGAACCTGCGTTAGATGCACCACCTTGTAAGAACAGTTGTAGATTCCATGTAGGTAGTACATTATTTTTTATTATTAAGTTGGGCGATGATAACCAAAACCTTAAAAATGAACTTTATTTTTTGGAAGTGTCCTGACTGTTGTAAAATGTTATAGTTTAGTCAAATGGCGTGTTATTCATCTCAATGTAACGAAAAAAAATCAATCGGACTTCATTTGAAACCGAGGCAGCCATTTTTACAAAAGAGGCTATATCTCAAAAACCAAGACACTTTTATCTATTCTTTTTTCGTCATATGTTCAGTTATGACCTGGTCTATCACCCCATTCTGTATTGACTGGCTTGACGTTGCTTTTTGGGACGTTGATTTTGGAAAGAGAGAGAGCGAGGAGAGAGAGAGAGAGAGAGAGAGAGAAACCCAAGTTAGTTGCTGTGGCAGCAAAAATGTAATTTTCTTATGGTTTTATTGTGTTCAAATAATGGTAATAAAACGTGTGTAAACTGTAAACAGAAGTTGCAGATTCAACGTGAAATGATGACGTGACCAAATGACAAATTAATAAAATCAAAGGCCACTTTACAGTTCGACATTTTTCTCGTGGCAATTTTCGTTGGAGCAATTTCGATTGCGGAAGAAACTTCGGTGCGGTACAATATGTAATTTTTATTGTCAATTTTGGTTGACAGTCACCGTTTCCTATATAATCCGTAATAAATAATCCCAGTGTTGTTTATCTGTATGTAATATGTAATTGCTAAACAGAAAATTTTATAAAAATACGAATCAAAAATACAAAAAGTTTAAGATATCACAGTCATCACAACAAGATAAAGGATGCCAAGAAAACGAAAAAAAAAACGAACAAAATGAAAATATGCAATATTTTTGTCCATGAGTGTATTTTGTAGTAGAAATCAAAAGTTTTAAAACCTCGATATTTTTGTAGGAAACTTTTATTTATGTCTCACATATCACATATTATAGACATTTCAATTACCCATATTTTTATATATGTATATATTTTTTTAAATTTCCTCTAAATTGGTGTTCTTTACTTTTAATTAGTCAAGATTCAATGGAGATTGCTAACATTTCTTTACAATATTTTTTTATATTCACGTATTTAGTATTTTATACACATCTAGTTATCACGTTTCTTGAAAATGAAAGTGAAATGGCTTTAATAATATTAATGTTGTGAAAGGAAAGTTTAGGGACATATCAGTGTGTAAATTAATTTTATGTGTATATTTTTACATACATTATTGGTTTTCTAATCCACGTAAAGTGAAAATTACAATATCGCATTCTCTAGATAGGACTGGAATGTTTGGTGCTCGGTATAGAGACAAAAACTTGTAAATTAATGTTTGTACAAAGAAAATTATTAACTTTTAATCAATAAGGAAAATAATTTTGAAAATTGTATTCCTGATTAAAGTAGATGCTTTCCTTAAAATTAAAAATTTCGAGGATCTCAGGAAATGTGACTGGGGTATATTGATTTTGGGATAATGTACATACAGTGACCGTCAAAAAGTTTGCACCGAATACAAAAAAAAGGTTATTTCAATTTTTTTTGGAAAATAAATTATGCATGTAGGTAGTTTTTGCTTGTGTGAAAAGTGAATATGTGCACATCAGTTCTACCCTGCAATTTTTGGTTTAGAAGACTGTGGTTCTTTGAACTGGTCAAAATTTAAAAACCTGTTTTATTCAATAAGTATGGATTTTTTTTCGAAACAAATTGTTACGGATTATCTCATTTCAATTAAATTATGTCATTTAGCACCAAAAAGACACAGGATGTTTTCAAAAATTTGAAAATATTAGCGATTACCATTTTTTGAGAGATATGTTATGAATGTCTCAGAAGATATGTTATTGGTTAAATTCTTTTAGATTTGTTCAAACATCATCAATTGGGCAACATTTTGAACAAACTTTTAAATATATTTACAAAATATTAACTGCTACAACTGTCATCATTTAGTTGATTAGAATAAGTAGATTATTTTGTTAGCTTATTTAAAAGGAATCCAAATATCAGCTACACTGAAATAATGGTTGATATGTTTTTTACGTAAGAGTGGCGCTTATGTGCTTCTGTGATTAGTTTGTTTTTATTTATTTAAAAACCACAAAAGATAACCATTTAAACCCCATTAAACCATCATTGTAGATTCCTTCTGGAATGGCTTAATATCAATAAACATTAGTTTATCTACCAATTATTGCAGCTGAAGAAATATGTCTGATATACTCGTTCAAACGTACCTAGACTAGATGTTTTGACTGCAACAGTTTTTATGTAACAGCACCGTTTCTAAACTTTTGAGTAACCCTGTAGATGCTGGAGGGAACTAAAGTAGATTAGCATCAGATGATATGTATCTGTTAAATAAAGATCTAGTTACTATATTGAATCTACTGTAAAAGAAACCATAAGCACTGATGTTTTAGTATTTTATTAATTAAAATATACTTATGTATGTGAGCGATCGACGGAATTGGGTTGTGCCGTCTCCGAGATTGTTTACGTAACCCGATACCCTTACCCAGTAAATTATGCCCTCAAGAACCTACGACACCGACGGACGGCCGCATGGTCCCGATATGTTTATTTTTATTACTTTAGTTTTTATGGAATACACTTAAGTGAATATGATGCTCGCAGATGTGAAGTCAGTCAGACAATAGACCGGGGTGGAGACACCTCGATATACGGATTGTACGAAAGTCGCCTGTGGATTTACTTAATAAAATATTTTTTTCTGAGAAGATAATTTTTTTGATCTTAAATCAAAGTGGGATAGTACCTACCTACTAGTGTATAATGGAAGAGTTCGCGAAAATTTTGGTGGAGTCTTTAACGGCAATAAAAGACCAGACCTCGAAAAGTACAGTGACTAGTTCAGTTAATATCCCGACGTTTAATGCTAAACTGGATGACGATGGAGCAGCAAAGTGGTGCCAGGAAATGGGAAATCTGGGCACTACGTTTGATTGGTCCGACTATGAATTACTGATCAGGGGTACAAGGGGCCTCATGGGTGAAGCAGGGGAATGGTTTTCATCGTGGAAACCAACAGAGAAAACCTGGGAAGCTCTCAAATCAGAAATTTCCAGCATGTACCCACCGAAAAGAAACTTGACAGAAATTTCGCAGGGCCGGATTATACACCAGCGACAAAGCTGATTCATATTGTGAGTATGCCAGAAGAAGAGTCACACTTATTAAATCCCTAAATTTTGCATTGTCCGATAGTCAGCTGTTAGAATTAGTTATTGGCGATATAATTGACATTAATGTTAAAACCGCTGCCTTTAACAGCAATTTAAAAACGAGTAGTGACCTGTTGACTCTTTTAAGTAATTATAAAATGTCAGACAGAGGTGTAGGAATGGATAGGACGAAAATAATTTATCCTTTTTGACTCTAACACTTGCGCAAAATGATGTTACAATTGCAATCAGTCAGGGCATATTAGTCGTAGTGTCAGAAGAAATCATTTCATGGTAATTTGATTGGTAGAATCACTGAAAATAATAATAACAGTCCTACCGACAGTAGTTCAAACAAAATTGTGTGCACTTTTTGCAAGAAACTTGGACATAAAGCTGACAATTGTTTTCGCAAAAAACGCGAATTGCCTTCTAGCTCTCGAATTAATTATTTTTGTGTCAGTTTGGACAATTATTTTTGTACCAGATTTAATATACAGGACCTGTCAGTAAACTGTTTAATAGATACCGGTGCAGAATGTAGTTTTGCTTTCAGCTAAAATTGCTAAACAATTACATTGCCATCTCGAACCTGTTTTGATGACTTTGAAAGGAATAGGAGATAGCACGATTTTTGCAAATACTAAGACTACCCTGAAAATTGAATAGGAGGGTACAACACATTTTGTTATTAATAGATTCTTTTACAAAATTTTGTTCCTAATACCCTTGAAGACCTTATCTGGTTCAGAGTCATGTCAGGTATTAAAAACATATTTGAATATATTTGGCATCACAAAAAGGTTTATATGTGACAGAGGCACGAATTTCACCGATCATATGGTAAAAGAATTACTGTCCGAACTAGGTATCCAACAGCATTTAATAGCAAAAAGTGCACCCAGGGGTAATGGGCAGGTGGAAAGATACGTAGCGACCGTTTGAATTTACTTAGAGCTGAAATCAATAATAAATCAGAATGGCCGAACGTTCTGAAGTAGTAGAATTGTTACGTGTAAACTGAAAAAAAATATGTATTTCTTTTTATTTCTTTTTGGGGCAATGCTAACCAATTATTAGAAGCTTGAGTTTACGATGAGAAAGTAGAATGAAGATTTGTTCTTATTTTTTCTTGTTGTTTATGTTTAGTACTTGAACAACCGAGTACATGCATTGTTTGGTTGAAAGCCGTAACGCTTTGCCAATGCTATTTGTTTATCTGTTGGAAGCCGATAACGCTTCGCAGTAGCTTCGTCGTTTGGTTGAAAGCCGTAACGCTTTGCCAACTCTATTTGTTTATCTGTTGGAAGCCGATAACGCTTCGCAGTAGCTTCTTCGTTTGGTTGAAAGCCGTAACGCTTTGCCAATGCTATTTGTTTATCTGTTGGAAGCCGATAACGCTTCGCAAGTAGCTTCTTCGTTTGGTTGAAAGCCGTAACGCTTTGCCAATGCTATTTGTTTATCTGTTGGAAGCCGATAACGCTTCGCAGTAGCTTCGTCGTTTGGTTGAAAGCCGTAACGCTTTGCCAATGCTATTTGTTTATCTGTTGGAGGCCGATAACGCTTCGCAGTAGCTTCGTCGTTTGGTTGAAAGCCGTAACGCTTTGCCAATGCTATTTGTTTATCTGTTGGAAGCCGATAACGCTTCGCAGTAGCTTCGTCGTTTGGTTGAAAGCCGTAACGCTTTGCCAATGCTATTTGTTTATCTGTTGGAAGCCGATAACGCTTCGCAGTAGCTTCTTCGTTTGGTTGAAAGCCGTAACGCTTTGCCAATGCTATTTGTTTATCTGTTGGAAGCCGATAACGCTTCGCAGTAGCTTCGTCGTTTGGTTGAAAGCCGTAACGCTTTGCCAATGCTATTTGTTTATCTGTTGGAAGCCGATAACGCTTCGCAGTAACTTCGTCGTTTGGTTGAAAGCCGTAACGCTTTGCCAATGCTATTTGTTTATCTGTTGGAAGCCGATAACGCTTCGCAGTAACTTCGTCGTTTGGTTGAAAGCCGTAACGCTTTGCCAATGCTATTTATTTATCTGTTGGAAGCCGGAAACTGTCTGCTCTTATGGTTTTGCAGGTCCATGCAACAGGGTTCAAGGAGCTACAGAATATTGTAATTCGAGAGCGAATTGTAAGTCAGGTTGGCCGTGTGAGCGATCGACGGAATTGGGTTGTGCCGTCTCCGAGATTGTTTACGTAACCTGAGACCCTTACCCAGTAAATTATGCCCTCAAGAACCTACGACACCGACGGACGGCCGCATGGTCCCGATATGTTTATTTTTATTAGTTTAGTTTTTATGGAATAGACTTAAGTGAATATAAATGCTCGAGATGTGAAGTCAGTCAGACGATAGACCGGGGTGGAGACACCTCGATATACGGATTGTACGAAAGTCGCCTGTGGATTTACTTAATAAAATATTTTTTCTGAGAAAGATTATTTTTTATCTTAAATGTATGTACGCGCGGGGTTTCTTTAAAAAAATAAGTCATTTCAAATAGTGATGGCAAGTATAAATGTAGTATAAAAAAACAAATTGTATATTTCACCGATAAACCAGACGATTTAGTAATCTTGTGTCGTTCACCTAAAAAATGTTGAAATACGGATTAGCTAGTTTTAAATTCTTCTCTCAAAATACCGTTCTTAAAACTCTTTCTACTATTTATGCCAGCGTCTATTTATTTAATTAAGGTTCCTTTATAAAATAACAATGACGCAACTCCTTACAGTAATTTGATTGCTGTAACTGTATCAAATACTGCAGTTTTACTGTTTTTGTATGCAAATGTAATGTAATATGAGATGTAACAACTAAAGGACTAAGATTCTAGGACTTACAGGTTGTAGGAGTTACAACGTCTTTTAGATTTTAGTTGTATGTTACGTAACGCTTTTCTAGAGAAAAAATTCTTTAGCAGTTAACTGTGATATTGTCTCAAACGCTGTCAGTTTATCATCTGAAGACAAAAAAGGGAAAATAGCTTGGATATTTACAGCAAATTATTATTAAAAATTAAAAAGAGATAATATTAACATATAACGAAAATAACCATGTATGTTATAGCACGTAATGACTAAATAAATATCTAAAAAATCTTGTTGCACATCCATATACAGGGTGATTCAAAGAATGGACAATCTCTAGGCTGGAGATGGTAACTATTAAAATATTATTATTGAGATTAATATGCCTTATAGCAATGTCGTTGGTTTAAGAGATACAGGGTGTACCAAGTCTCAAATAATTTCTCAATATTTTTCTCAAGTTACAATAGTAACAACTATAAAATGGGCGATTTTTTTTTTTTTTTTGTATGATAATTAAGAAATTTGAAACTAAATTAGACATTGCTTCTAGAGGGCACTAGTTGCATCCTTTACAGGTAAAACCAATCATTTTTGTATACTGAACGATATCTGAACATATTTGTATTGTTAAAATATGTTAAAAAAGTGCATTGTAAAATGTATTGGAATGAATGGTGGACATTTCCAATGTTTTCTTTGTATTATTATAAATGTTACTGATCGTTATTATTATTTATTGTTTTTTGTAACTGTTAATCCGCACACTCCCTGTATCTCTTAAAACAAGGCATTAAGCTCAATTAATATCAGCGACTATAAAGTTAATTTTACATTTTCAAATTTATAAACAGAACCACATCGAACCATTTAAAAGTAACTATTTCAAAAACCGGATAGATTGATTAAACAAGAATAAATTTTTTTTATGTAAACTTATGCCCGTTAAGGTTTTAATACACTACTCAAAACGAAAAAGAAGAGCCACTGTTAAAAATGTGGATATTTGTTTACTGGGAATAACTTTTTATTACAATTCTTTTTTATTTAAATGTATTGGACAGTTCTCTAAAAGTTTAGTACAATTTTTGTAATACTTGTGATGCTTACAGGAAAAAGAAAAATGCAGAAATGTGCAGTTAAGCCCTTTATTGTTTTAATTAAGTGGCTCCTTTTTAGTTTTGATTGTGTATTTTTTGTATCATAGCTCAAGAGACATACAAATATTCTTGATTTAGTTATGTAATAGGGTGCAACTAGGTGTAAAGGTCAAATTAAGTTTTAAATTCGTAATTTATTCTCTGTCCAAAAAATATAAAATCCCCAATATTGCAGGCATTTCTACTAAAACTAAAAATCATTGAGAAATTTCACAATGAAATTTGCACACCCCGTATTCTTAAACCTCCGAAATTAGCATTAAGTTCTTATATCAGAACATAATTTTTTTTTTTTTCGAGTCTCAGTTTTTATAATCCTCTTTATTCTTTTTATAATTACTATTTCTACCATAATATATTATTCATATAATTTGTTATTTTTTTCAAATTAATGAGAAACATTTCTCTTAGCATTTGTTAAGACTATTAAATCAGTTTTTTTTTGGCAGAAATTAAGGGAGTCGAGGGCGGCTTTATTGACCGCTTTTCCGGTTCTTCAGCATACTGCTAAAACCTGAAGATTTATGGCGAAATGCTAATGGTAGATTCGTGTTTAGGGAGGTTAAAAAACATGATGAGAAGTCTTATCATAAACCATTATTTGGCATATATTTGAAGGTAGATTTCGAGGTGGCCAAACAGGCGAAAACTAGTTTAGGTATGTTTGGGGTTGCTCTTTAGCTTTGTTATACGAAAAGTAATTTAATTACTTGACTGTTTTGATAGTCCACTTGTTTGGAAAAATTAAGAAAAAATACATAAATACCTAGGGGCTTTTTTGGTTGGCCAGCTGTTATGAGAGTTTTTTTGAATTCATGTTATGTTCGCAAAATAGAGTATTAACAATAACAAATTCAGATCAGTATATGTAGGTGTTAAACAATTGTGTCATCTACATTGCTTGTCATTTATTTAAAATACTATGTACGTACATTGTTATTAATGTATTGTGTATACATACTCGGTGTTCCAATGCAGTGGGCCTATATTGATATATCATAAACTATGTATATTAAAATTCTGAAAACTTGGCGGTAAAGTCGATGCGTTCCATGTAACTAAAATAGTTTGACAGATCTGGGACTTCTGCTTATACCAGAAGTAGATGTCAACTTGCTTATTTTAAATAGAACGCTCTGTATATTTATTTTCGGATTGTGTGATTTGCGGCATTTTAAAGATATTTCACTTATATTCTGTACCAATATACAATTGTTTTCAGAAATATTTACAACTAGCGACCCGCCCCGGCTTCGCACGGTTTACGACATCACATTAGAAACCTCTAAAATTATCAGTGTTTCTCTACTATATTATGCATGCAACCTTCCTCTTGAATCACTCTATCTATTAAAAAAACCGCATCAAAAATCCGTTGCGTTGTTTTAAAGATCTAAGCATACATAGGGACAGACAGACAGCGGGAAGCGACTTTGTTTTATACTTATGTTATGATTATGATTATGATATTCCATCAAAAGTGACCTTGGAAATTGAGGAACCTTAAGATTTCGCCATAAACGACTATTAATTTTGCAACTTGTTTCTGTACATTCGTAAAATATACTTTATTTGAGTCAAACTCACGCCCGCAATATATTTTTTATACTGTGTGTTGGAAAAAATCCAATGGTGCACCGTATTCTGTTCAGTCGTTTTAAATAATATTAGATATACTAAAACCAACACCAAAAATAGGGGATTGCAAAAGAAAATGATGATGACGGCATCTCTCGAAAACAGTTGCGATATTTGTGAGTTTTAGGCGGTCACCATATGCATTTTTGTTATTAAAAGTTGACCAGTTTCGAATATTATCTGTCAAATCATCAAGGTTGAATGATTAGGATATTAAAAAGTTAACCCTGTGACAGATACGTAGATAGACACCACACCATGGTATTGACCCTTTGTGAATCGTTTTGTTTTCCTGTGTGGTTGCTGATTATTTAAATGGCCCACGAACATTGTGTATTACTCACTTTAGCGTATTAGTGCGGCACGATAAAATTTTATCAGGTTCCCCACGTTCTATTGTGTCTATAGTGTTACTAAAAACCGGAAGGTGCCTGGAAATACCTATTACACATACGCGGTGCACCCCAGTTTCAGCGAAAATACCAGTATATTGATTTTATTTGTAATAGTATAGTATCGTTTTAGTAGACATTTCACATAATTAACCAATCACCTCTGAGAATAGTTGATATGATTTGTTTCTACCTTAATTTTATGTAACATCAGTAAAAAATATAATATTTTTCTATGGTTTATGACCTTTATTAATCAGTTCAGTGAAAAATATGACCTACTCTTAAATATTTTGCAAAATAAAGATGTATAGGTAAATCACACTTATTGGGTCATAACTTTTCAAGAAAAACTAACAAAAAAAACTATTGTGATTCTGGAAAAAATAAATGTCAGATGATAGGAACATAATATTTTTTGCAGAATAGAATTTCTTTTAGCCGTTTACGAATGAAATAGGGTGGTTAAGATAAAATAATCACCGTCTACATGTATTACGACAAAAATATCAAATATAATATACCGGGTATCTCAATTTTTAGTCGGGAAACTTCGGGAGCGTATATTCCTCGTTCAAAATTAAATTACGAAAATGTCCAGCGTATTATCGGAAATGCTCCATAAAGGAGCTACCCCCCTCATAAATGGGTGTCCCAAAAAACCTTTATTATTAATAGCTCATAGACCGTTCAAAATAAGAAAACCAGATTTGATACTTCCAATTGCCTATTATGCTCAATTTACTGACGATAATAATCTCGAAGTACAGGGTAATCGATATATCATAGGAAGTGAGTTTCTCTCAGAAACGGCTGAGATAAATTGTTATTTATATATAAATATGTTAGTTATACATTTGTGAGCGGTAAATCACATTTACTTACTTTCACCTATCTGTTTTTATCGTAAACTGCTAGCTAAATGCATATAATTTCTGTATAAGGGTATATCAATTTACTTGTATTTACTAAAAATTAAGACGGAAATATAAAATATATGTAGCTTAATAATGCTAAGCGTATTTTTTATATTGTGTATATTTTTTTATATTTTCATTATTTCAAAAGTTATGGCCGATTGTTCGTTGAATTGCATTTTTTTGCATTGCAATGCATTACTTTTTGGGGGGCATTGCATTGCATTTTCCCGACGCTATTTCTAGTTCAACACATACATAAGTAAATGTGTTTTCATTTACAATAAAAAATATATTACTCAGGTTTTAATAGCTGAAATATTGTATAATTTATAATAAACAGATATGTATGTTTAGATACCTAAACAATAAACAATATAAAATACATACAAATGTCCTAACTAAAATCTTTACAAATAAGTAAATAAAATAAAAAGTTAATTTATTTACTTTTTTGAAAATAGTTCCACCCAATTCAGCACAGGCAGCAGTGATTTTTTTGCTTCAAATCAAAACACAAATTATTTTGTGCACAGCCCATTTGTGTTTATTCGAATTCAAATAATTATAACAATTACCTACTTTAATAAAGAGTTAAGCCAATAACTTAAGCCAAAAACTGTTCTTCACACATACTTTCACACTTATCCTAAAGTAACAATCAGGAAGGCATCAAGAAAACTAAATTTGAAATAAAATGAGATGTTTTTAAAATTTAATAAAAACCACGATTATAAAATGCTGAACACATAAGAGTTAAATCCTGGAAGTTTTAAAAGTTAAATAACGGTTTATTACTCAGTTCTTATTTGCATTAGAATATGTTCTCAATGGCGTGAAATTTAGAAATAGACTATTTAGTAAGTTGATAATATTTTTATGTGGATGTTTTATTAGACCATATAAGATTTTGGGAATCGGTCATAACTTTTAAAATAACGAGACTATAATAAAAAATCAATAAAGTCTACGAATTATTAATAAATTTAATTGAAAAAAATCGAATTTGAAATACTTTCTGAAAATTGGTACCAATGTGCGTTCTGCACAAAAAATGCAGTAAAAATAACTTTCTACTTCAGGAGGACTGCCAGCCTACTACAGGTTTTATTGATTCTTTTTATCCCTTTGGTAGGAAATATAACGACACTATGAACGAAAGCTGCTTAAATTTAAAATTTATGCGTGTTTGTATTAGGGACATAATCAAACGTTAATTTATGCAACTAATTTTGGTCCCTATTTTGCTCAGATGAATTATTATCCCTATTTTGCTCAGTAAATACGTGCCGAAAAGTTAATTAAGTTGCATATACGTTTGCATTCGTACCATATGTCACAAGTCTTTGATTACGTCACGGAAAGAACGCGACATCTTCCTAATCCCGGAGGAATATTTTAGGGGAATTATTTGGTGATATCGTTAAGTTCCACAAAGTAACATTTGGTTCTGTCTCTAGTACATACTATGTTACTCTAGTAATTATAGAACCATTTTAGGATAGAAGCAGAAATCTCATTTTCTGAGTAGGTTACATACCTTTTCTGTGAAAGATACCTCTAGTAAAATTTTATAGAGAAGTTGTTCAGTATTCAAGTTTAGGGACCAAGAGCCTACTTCGGTATTATCGGTAAACTTTGGTGGGGGAAAATAACTTTTCGCCACTCAAAATAACAAAATATTTTATCAAAGAAAGTTGCTCAAATTTAAAAAGTATGCGTATGTGAAAAATTTCAGGATCATTTATCTATATCTTGTGAAGAAAACGCACTTTATTACTAAAGATGGACATTTGATTGACTTTTTTACCAGGTGTTATAAACGGAAATTATTTTATTGTGACCATATAAACCGAAACAGATTACCCAAAATTTAATAGAAGCATTGTAGTTTATTTCTCTCGCTTGTATTAAATTTTTGTTTATTCATTTGGTTTTGGCGAGTTCACCTCGTTAATAAAATGAGTTCTTAATTAAACTCAGAAAAACTCGTTAATAAACATGTTAATAAAACTCAGAAAATGAGTTTCCTACTTTTGTCATGGGTTACTTGATTTTTCGAAAACAATAATAATTTTTTACTTAATGTCAACTTGAACATTTTTACAAATCCATTTAGAATTTGGAACGCTTGTTTAGCTATCCATACTTTTACTAATCGAATAGTAATTGAGATCACTTGTAACATATCATATACTGGTGGTGAATCATCAAAATTAGGTAGAATAAGTTGTACATACCATACATAGGGTTTCCATATGTCCGGATTTACCCGGACATGTTTGGGTTTTAAGGTATCCGGGGATGTTCGGCCGGAATTTGAAAAAATGTCCGGGAAACCTGGACTCCATGAAAACAACTTTGTTGAATATTTTAATCGCTACGACGCCACATCGCTAGTATAATGCCTGTTCTGAGTTTTATGACTATAATTATGTCACCGGAAAATTTTTCCGTCCTGAACGAAGTTCAGAAATCAGAGAAATATCACGTAGATTAGTTATTTTTATACAACTTGCCAACTGCGTTTTCTTTACCAAAGAATATAGATTTTATTTTTTTACCAGAGAGAGAGATTTGTGTTTTATGATATTGATATACCATTTACCTTAATAATAAGCATAGATTTATGTATTTTTTTGCGTTAAAACGTATTTTCTAATAAAACAAATACATTCTTAACTGTTTATAATTTTATTTGCCCTTTAAAGTACATAAATTTATGGCGTATTTTTCGGCAAAGTCGGATTTTGTCCAGATTTCAGGGCTCACTTCTCCCTGGATTTCAAAAACCCTTTATGGAAACCCTAACCATACACAACAAATACGAAGTCTGGTTACTTTACATCTACAGCATTTATCAGAAAACTGAAATGTCTTGTTATTAGTGATTGTTGAAATTAATAAGATATTTCTATTTCAGTCACAGTGGCGGTGTTTTTTTTTTTATTAAAAGAATTGGCGAAAACATCCTATAACTCCCGAGGCAAGGCAGACGCCACTCCACCCACCTCCACCCCTTATTTATGATATGCCGTCGCCAGACAGACCGGCTCTTGCACTTGGCATTGCGTGATTTCATGTTGCATACGGCAGGGTGTCTAATTGTTTATTACAGCTCGTAGGTCAATAAAAGTTTCCAGCACAGGGCTTCACGCGACTGAAGTATTGTCATATTTGCCACATTAATAAAGTACATCGTCAACTCCTATATGTATGTATAGTCCTTCTAATTTTAATTGAAAATGATAAATACGCCTGGGGAACAAAAAAAGCGGTGCAACTTTATGATTCCATGGGCGTGCATATATCTTTTATAAATTCGAAAATTGTGAAATAATTTTTTTTCATTCAAATCAATGTAGGAGATTAAAATTAGCCTGCATACAAAACTTAATATTTGTAATATAATTTGCTGTAAATAATGCTCATTTAGTCAGACAATTTCAAAAAATTGTCTGTGTTAATAAACCTAGCTGAAATACACGTCACTGGCGCCTTAAACACGTAGAATTTCTAAAGTCGTAAATCATTTTAACGACGTTGTAAAAAATTTATGGCACAGTGGACCGAATAAGTATTTGGATGTATTACATATAAAGCAATCCTATAGTATAATGGTCGGCATTTGCTGGTGCATTCGCGGCATCGCGTTGCCGGCTGTTCAAAATTTTCTTAAGTATAGTAACATACATAAAGTTGTTTTAATTTATAATTATTTTTTCCAGCAATTTTAAACGCTTTATTTTAATGCTACGTATTTTTTTAAAAATATTTCGAAACTAGCTTTCTAAGAACATCACGAACTAACAGTTTACTGAAGTATGAAGTATACTTGTATAGTGAGCTTAGCAATTTTAGAAAATATATCTGACAACCTTGCTTTTTTTCTACCTATTTTCAATTTAGAATGGAAATAGAACATAGTATAGACAGAAATAGTACATAGTATAGACATCCAAAAAAAGTCATCAAAGTTGGCCGAGAAAAAAAAACGTATTTATATTCTTAATCGAATTTATAACCTTATTTACTTGTCAAGACTGTTACACAGCCGTCATAAGGTAAACCCCCGTATTTGAAAAAAAAAATCAAATACACACTAATGTGTTCTAGTTTATATAAATACCCAAAATTTCCATTTTTTACTACTCACAATCCACCTATTTGGCCAGAAAATATAATAAATGTATTATTTAATTCCCCGTATTCTGTAAAAATAGTATACGATGCTAAGGACACGTATTTTAATTTTGCTAAGGATTCGACCCCGTATCTGCAATCAAATACGTAGATTTTGCGTAGTAATTTCCAAATGCCGGCTTTTTGCTTAGTTTGCAGTAGTAAGCGATATTTCAGTTACATTAATGTTTTAAGATTTTTGTCAAAAGTTTACTAACTTTATTTGCTCGTACGACAAATATAGGAAAGTAGTAAAATTCAAAAATATATCCTTTGCTAAATTTAGGCAATGAAGAGTACGAGTTATGCGAGTCTTACCAAATTCATAACCCTGAACATAAACCTGAGAGTAAATGAAAATTGTGAAATCTGTTGTACTTGGAGCGACCACATTACGAAGGCAAAATATTCACGTACACGGTATACTTTGGACAAGGAAAATAATTAAGACGAAAACACTATGCATTTCAGTGGATCTTAATGCTTCCACGTTTAGAAATGTTTAAACGGGCAATTTTTACCCAAAGATATAGAAAATTTTATTTTATGGCTCGACAATTACTCTAGCCAAAATAAGAATTGGGCATTGTTTTCGTTTTTAATATATATATATTGTTAATATTCAAGGTATATCAGCAAAAACGATTAAAATTCATTACTTCGAACCGGGGCACACTTTTTATGTCCGCAGACTCTTTCCACCAACAGGTGGAAGAGTCTTTTAAAAAACAAAAGAAAATTTATGATTTTGAAGATTATGTAAGAGCTGTGTAAACGAGCAATAAAGGAAAAGTGTGCGTTAAAAAAAGTGACACTTAATGATTTCCAAATTTGGAAGAACTTATCCTCTTCTAATAAAATTAAAAAAGCAAACACCAAAAGTTTATATTTCCAAAATAACGCAAATATTAGTCAAAAGAAACGAATTTATTATTCATTACAAATTAGCAATTGACGATGAATGGACAGTATTGGATTTTTTACTAAAAAAGCATATTGACGCAATGCCAACACCTTCTTTCAAAGCTCAGCCAAATGGTTTTGAAAAAATTAAGGTGGAAAACCTTTTAAAACAATTGGGCGACATAATTCCAGAAAGCAGAAAGTAAGTCTTCTTTTGGTTATCTCTTACCAGAAAAACGTTTGGATTAGAATTTAACTTATTTTTTCTGTTTCCCAATCTCATTAGTTTATTACTTAACTTACCCAGGAAGAAATTTAGTCTTATGAGGTGATACGAAAAACGTTTTTATTTTGCCATTTTGTACATAATACATGTTGTTATTTGCATTTTAATTTATATACTGAAAGAGAAAGAGACAATCAGTTTTTGTAACATTTACAAAGTATATGTTTTTCTTTCACTCACAATTTATTATTTTATTATTTCCTACGCTTTGTCAAATACGTGTATTATGCTAGGTCAATTGCCCACCTAGCCATTTCCTTAATTTCCTACGCTATGTTTCAGTATTTGTTATATACGGGCTTGATTGAGCTAGTTAATATCAATACTTTTCTTAGCGATTTAACCCGTACGGAATGTTATTATGTGCAAACGATTTGAAAGCATTATACAGGGTTTGTCCGGAAAGTAATGTCAGTGAGCTTTGAAAAATGGTTTTTATTGGTTCTATGTGTACAAATCTTTAGAAACATTCAAAATACATTCCTCCTGCGTCCACACATCGGTTCCAGCGGGTCTTCCACGCATCAAAAACCGCACGGTAGTCGTTTTCCGGAATCGCCTTGTGCGAAGTAAAACGTGTGCGAAGGCGCATTGTCGTGGTGAAGCTTCCAGGATTTTGAGATGTCTGGGCGGACGCGATTCACCCTGCGTTTCAGCCGCTTCAGCACCTCGACGTAAAACTTTCCGGTTACGATTGTCCCCTGCGGAACGAACTCATGATGGACCAATCTCCGGCAATCAAAAAAGACAATCAGCATTGTCTTGATCTTTGACCTGGACATCCTGGCCTTCTTGGGGCGAGGGAGTTCCGGATCGTATTCAAAGACCCAACTTTCGTCCCCGGTAATGACGTCATCAAGGAAAGCGGGGTTGTCTTCGCAGGTGTCCAAAAGTTCTTGGCAGGTTTCGACGCGCCTCGCTTTTTGATCGTCAGTTAGCACTTTTGGCACGAGCTTCGCGCACACCTTCCTCATTCCTAAAGACTCCGACACAATTTTGTGAACAATGGTTTTCGTAATGTCTAATGTTTTGGAAATTAAACGGACACTTAGACGACGGTCAGTGTTCAACAAGTCACGCACACGTTTCACATTGTCGTCGGAACTGGAGGTTGATGGCCGTCCAGCGCGGTTCTCGTCGTTGACATCTTCCCGACCTTCTGCGAAGGCCCTGTGCCACCGGAAAATTTGACTGCCCGAAAGACAATCGACGCCGAAAGCCTTCTTCAACATTGGAATGGTTTCCGCAGCACTCTTCTCCAGTTTCACACAAAACTTGATCGCCATCCGTTGCTCAAGCGAACGTTGCATTTTTTCTTGCACCGGGTCACTGTAACGACTCTCACAGAACGAGTGATGCGACCGCTATAACGACCGGTAGTCAACTGACGCTTGTTGGATCTTGTTGCCAGATCCCCCCACCACAATCCCAGCACGTAAAGCGCGGGCTGGCGCGTTCAGTCTCGGGGAAAAAAATTCACTGACATTACTTTCCGGACAAACCCTGTATTTTCATCAAAAACAAAATGTTTCTTTCAACATTTTGTTGATTTATCAAACCATTGCAAAGAAAATTTGGTACTTAGTTTGATCTAGAGACAAAATTTAATTTCAAATGAATATTTCTGCCATTTTGATTATAATTCAAATACGGGGGTTTACCTTATGACGGCAGTACATCCATACAGGGGTATTCAACTTAAATAGGCCAAAACGAAACACGTTTAAATTAGTACCGATGTCAACGAGAGATGGCGTATATATTTGACTAGGCCTCTCAGTCGTTATAACAGAACTTTATTTTCGATTTACGATTGATTGATTTATTTTAGTGGATTTTTATAGTAGTGGTTTCAAAAATCAGATTATAATTGAAAGAAAACGCAGTGATGGCGATTTTTTTAAGACGTACGTTGGAAAAATTGATGGAAAAGAAGCTTCCTGTATTTGCAAATAAATTATTCTAATAATTTGAATTATGAACATTCGGATGTTGCGATTATTTCAATAATCCTATTATTATTTAATTAAAATTGTCCCATCACTAATGTATTAATTCTGCTGTGTGTCCCGCCCCGCGACTTGTGTATCTTATTTTCGTTTCGGTGTTTTAGTTTTCTTGTGTGTTTAAATTTTGTGTTTCGTGTATTTAAACTTTTATTTGTTACAATTATGACTTCTTCGTCTAAACCGTTAAAACTTGTTCTGTTGTGGGATGTCCTAAGCCCTGGCAACCAAATTTTATAGGTGTCAAACCAATTTTATTGTGCAGAGGATTTTGTATCGCCAAACAAGAAGGAAAATGTATTGTCAATATTTTTTTTTGGGGGGGGGGTGTACATTCTATTCATTATTATTTTTTATGTCTAATACATTTTTCTACATATTTTATGCATCTTCAATTTATCTCGAAAACCTTAAAAGATCTATGTTGTATTTGCTGTCTTTTATGTATACCTAAGAATTGGTGATATCTCAGATATTCTCGACGATAACTACTTGTTTATTAAACGAGAATAATTGAGATTATATCAAATCTTAGGTATGAAAAACGAGCTTTTTAATAGGGGATGGAGTGCATCGTGGGATGGAGTGCATTTAAATTTGCCACCATTGATATTAGTACCAATGTCAACGACAGATGGCGCAATACCTTTTGTCTTTAATACAGGGAAATGCTGTTCTAGAGTAGGTTGTTCTATGACATCCATATATCTAATACTCCTATTTTGCTAGCGCCCGTAAGTGGAAGTGTCACGGGGTAAGTGAGACAGCAAACGACTACTCGACCTATTGTGTGCAATCGTCACGAGTCTGGTGGGGCAATTAGCTGTGTGTGACGCTATAACTGATAACTGATGCACGCTTGTAGGCATGTTCAATTCTCGGGCATGCGCGTAAGACTCGAAGCAGTTACGAGAGAGAGACAGACGCATATACATATGTCTGCACCGTGGTGATTTCGTCCATCTCCAGATCCCTACTAGCAATATAGGAGTATTAGATATATTGTCACATCATATGACAACTATTGTTTATTTTACAAATTGTGACAGTCACGTCAAAAGTTTGACATAACCGAAAAGCTTAGACATGACCGCTATTTCCATCTCTCTCATTCATAGCCAGAGTTGATGACGTTTTTTTGATGTCTATACAATCGTAGTTCAATAAAATAAGTGGCGGTTGGTGATATTTCAGTTGTCCATATCTTGAAAACGATCCATGGGACCCACTTCACTTTTTAGGTGATGACTATACACCTCTTACAGAAAGGATTTATAGTGAAAAAAACCGTCAGCAAAGTTTGCGAAAAAAATTTCAAAAAAACTGCAGCACACCCTGGGATCTCAGTAACGCCCTGTAGAATATTTGCAATATATTTTTTTTCATAATCTAGAAACAAATGTAAGGAGAAGTTTTTCGATTTATTACAAAATATTTTTTTTTCAAAAAGTTATGGCCATTTTAATTTTAATTTTATAGGAACATTTTGTTTCCCAAAATTAAAATGGCCATAAATTTTTGAAAAAAAATATTTTGTAACAAATCGAAAAACCTCTGCTTATTTTTTGTTTCTAAATTATGAAAAAATATACTGCAAATATTCCACAGACCGTTACTGAGATCCTAAGGTGTGCTGCAGTTTTTGTGAAATTTTTTCGCAAACTTTGCTGACGGTTTTTTCACTATAAATCCTTTCTGTAAGAGGTGTATAGTCATCATCACCTAAAAAAGTGAAGTGGGTCTTATGCGTCGTTTTCAAGATATGGCTAACTGAAATATCACCAACCGCCACTGCATTATATATCAGCACCTCAGAAGTAAACCATGTTAAGTCACATAAATATAATTTTTCAGGAAACACGTTTAAACTTTATTTGAAAGTTGTCGTAACTAGGAGCATCTAACAGTTAAGTTTTTTCCATTTAATTTTGTATTATACACAAGTCGTAAAAGAGATACTACAATATCCTTCACACGATTATAAGTTGTCACGAATTATGACTTTGATGTGGCTTAACACGTTTTACCCAATAAATACTTATGTGTATTGTAACTTAACTTTTTTATTGAGACATACATTTACAAAAAACACATGGGTTACAAAGAGTAATTTAAACATAAAATTGCAGTGATATGTCAACCTTCATTGTTTCGTTGCTCTTTGGCCGAGTACTTTAAATTCTAATAAATTGGATGAAAAATCTTGAGAACCCATTTAAGTAGACCTTGTAAGTTGTTATATTTTTGAGTAGTTAATCCTTTAAATGGTGCCGGCGGTAGATTTTGGGGAATAGGTACTTGTATATATTCGCCAATTATTGTTAAGATCAATTTCCTCGAACTCATTGTTGAAGGCGGTTTTAAAGTATAAGACACCCTTGTTCTGGGCTCTTACTTGGATATGAACAACATTTGAGATTAAAAAAATTATTGGTTTGTAGTAGTCTTTTTTTCTGGCTGTAAAAGGAGCATTTGAGCCTTCATAAAGACTTTTAATATTCAGAAAATGTTCTTGTTCCATGGCAATCACAGGCAAGGTTCTTGTTGTAAAACCAAATCTTATATTCGTTTTCCTTTACTCATACTTTCTATTAACTTATAAACGGTTTACAAATAATCAACAGCAATAACGAAAAGCATGAAAAACGCAGAGATCACGCACTTAACGTTGTCTGCTCAAACAACTCTGTAGCCGTGTAGGACTTAACACTGTTTAACACCATCTATTGGACAAACCGGGTTACTAAGGACTTAATAATATTTACCATAAGGAAAACTAAAACACTTGCTGTTTATTGTTACCAATAACTCACTTTTCACAAAAATGTGACTTAACACAGTTTACCTCGGAGTTGTTGAATATGTATTCCAGAATACAACCTGTCTGCCGTGTTCTGCGCCCCACTTCAGCCAAGGTCGAGTCGCGAAGGCGAACGTAATTTATACTTGTTTATTTTGTATTATTAACTCTACGGTGGTCGATTCATCATCATTCGTGTGCACGAAACGTCGAATAAATTTGTAAAAATATCGAGACAGCGTCCGTCGCCTGTTACGGTCGAGCGTTGGATAAACAATTTTCCGGAACTGACCTCTAATGGTAGTGAACTTCATTGTATAGAGCCATCCAAAAAAAACGTCATCAAAGTTGGCCGAGAAAAAAAAGAGGTATTTCTATTTTTAATCGAATTTATAACTTTATTTACTTGTCAAGACTGTCACATCATATGACAGGCATTGTCTATTTTACAATTTGTGACAGTCACTTGTCAAAAGTTTGACAGAACCGAAAATCTTAAACATGACCGCTATTTCCATCTCACTCGTTCATAGCCAGAGTTGATGACGTTTTTTTTTAATGTCTCTATACTATGTGTGACAGTGTACTGACGTGGCACGTAAAAACAGCTGTTTTGCAACATGTTTCTACAGACAAACATAAAGCTCGTGTAAGTGGTGGTGTGAGTTCGCGAGACAGACAGAGATAATTTAACTAAGATTTAGTCAAAATGACGGTAGTGTGTAATAATCCATTAGTAAAAGTAGATCACTCCGAGTTGAGACAATTTGTCCAGAACGCTGCGAGTGGAAATTACGGCGAAGTTAGTCTGCATGCAGAAACAACTCAGACGATTAGACACCACTATGTGAAGACATAAAAACAAATCGGAATTGCACGATAAACTTATATGGCTTAGTACTGATGAAACCGAATGTTACTAACCTTGGGTTTCCCACGTTGATTGTAAATTTATTTATAGGCAAATAAGTGGATGCAGCGGCCGATTTAGCAGCAGGCTGAGTAGGCTGGAGCCTAGGGCGCTAGATTTTAGGGGGCGGCAAATTTGGCCCAAAAATGTTTGTCTTACAGAAATAAAAAAAAACATTATTATATACATAGAGAACACGAGTCTCGAAAATTTAACAAACATTTCAATATTTTAGTACTGTACGGTAAGTATACTGAACAATCTAACAGTATATGAAAAATTACTAAACGCTCTGTGAAATATACTTTTGTGATCATGGATTTTTAAAATATTCCAATAGCGTTTCAATATTACAATTTAAATTTAGTAATATTTACTCATTTTTTTATTAATCATTACTATAATGTTTTTCTCCATGTACCTAAATGTTACTAGGTCCACTCACACAATTCAATAAATTACAATAATTAAAGAATAAATGTAATTAATATGATGCGACTAGGGTATCGAATAGGGTATCGAATTAATGCGACTAGGGTATCGAATTTCAGAGGTCAGTAGGGGCGGCAAAAATTGAATAGCCTACCGGCGGCAAATTTGTAAATCCGCCACTTAGTGGATGTCTCTGAACAAGATATAAATGTGCCCTTACAAAACTTTCAATGGCCCAGTTCCATATGTATACGTTGAACGCTCTTTTTCATCTTATAAGTGGTCATAGGCGTCAGAGTTTAACTCCTGAACATATGGAACAGTTATTAAAAATTTACGGAAACTCGAGTGCCAGTGAGGACACGTCTGTGTTATAGCGTCATTTACCACGAATGAAAGTTCTGTGTCTTGTGACTATAGTTCCTTTGCCGATTAGTTGGGCTACAACAATCACCACATGTATAAGGTATGATCTGTTTAATATTTAGTAACGTTACTAACATATATCCTGGAGCCGTCCCTGATAAAGGAGACATCTATTATTAACCTCCGAGCTCTACTAATTATTATATTGAAACGTTCGATTTTCATTATTGGCAACAAAACAGAAAAGGGCGTGTACGTCGCTTCCTTTCTCTTGTTAAATTAACGTTGCGAGCTGACTGTTCCTTGATTAGGCCTCGCCTATTTTTCTGTCTCAGGTCTCATTGTATTTTTAGGGTTTCTCCATTTTACAGGTAAAATACGAATTATTATGATAGTGAATACTAACTGATGTTTTCAATCAACGTTGGTGATGAGAATGGATTTCTGTTGTGGATATTGAGACATAATATAGAAAGCGAGGGAAAATTGTTTTTGTAACATATTATTTTTCCATCGAGGATAATTTTATATCTTTTAAACTAAATACTCTTTCTACGTGACAAATATTAATATTTGTGTAAAAAAGAAAGTTGTGGATCGAAACTATTGGCTCTCTTTACAATTTATGACCTATTTAAGGGCCATGTCTTTTTATCTATCTACTTTCAAAGTACTTTACCTATCTTTACTATCTTACCTACTTTATCTATCTACTTACAAAGTCCGCTGGTCCAGTATCTAAGAAGACTAGAAAATGCTTTATTAGTTATGTATTGTTGAGTGAACAGTGTTTAATAAATTAAATCTGCTAATACCAAAGGATTTTTCACTGAGCATTTTATATTCTGTACTACCATTACATTGCTATTTTATCGTGCATGTTGATATACATAAATATATTTTACTCGTGAGAATTCCTACGAAATATTACACATCGCCAGCTCATATACAGTACGTTTGTTTGAGTCCGACCAGATGCCGTCATAATGATTATACAACATAGTATATCTGGGTAAACGGCTGTCATGCCCTCAGCATAAGGCACAGGCCATCCTCCCTCTCCCTAAACGCACTAATAACACCAGGGTTGGCATGGATCATCTTTATTATTTTCCCTATCTTTGTTTGCTCATCGAGGAATGGGTCAACTATCCCTCTCTAACTGTGGGCTGGTGCCATTAATATGCACTAGAGGGCGACAAAATAGATTAAATACACTCAACATCCACATATCCGAACTTTTCCGTTCAGCAAACTTCCACATTTCAGAACTCTCGTCACCTTGGGATAACCGAACTGCTGGCGCATGCGCAAAGGGTTTTTCTGGCTCATTCTATGTACTTTTCTTTGTTTTTCGAGGTTTTTTATGCAAATGTAATACATACATACATGTGTACATGTTAATAAAAGAACGTTTTTTTAAACAAAAAAAAAATGTCAGGTGCAAAGGAGAGAGTGATGCAGGAATTATTTTGTAATTCAAAGTAAAGGTTTGTTTTATTGAACATTTTGTTGACGTAACCTATAATAATTTAAAACTGAAATGAAAAATGATGAGAAAATATGTATTTTTAAGAAAACCGTGATACAAAACAAACATTATTGTACCTACTGTTTATTTGCTGAGAAAAGAGCCTGCTAAGAGGCTAACTTTGGAGCAAAAGCTGTATCTGATAAATTACGCAAAAAATGGTGTTAAAAATGTTGAACTATGTAAGATGTACAATATTTGTAAATCGTCAGTGGCAGAAATTTCTGGGAAAAAAATTTACTTGTCGGAAGTTGAAAAAAGACGAAAATTGAGTGGACGGATTGACATAAAAAAGTGCACCGGTACTTATGATACGCCATTTGAGCGTTTTTCACTGGTTTCTACAAAGAAGAACTCTTGGAGAACCTGTCTCAGGTGTGCTGCTGAGGGAGTTTGCCAAAAAAATGCATACAAATTTCTACGCACGAGGACACCGATTTTCAAGCCAGCGATGGGTGGCTTCGAGGATTCAAAGATCGTCACGGTATAAGAACGCTAAACACTAAAGGAGAAAAGTTGTCGGCCGACACAGAAGAGGCTCAAGCATATTAGCTAGCCTTAAACGCCTTCATAAAAGATAACGTGTACGATTACGATAACATTTATAATGCTGACGAAACAGCGTTTATTTCAGGATTATTTTAATCTTGGATAATGCTCATCCCTCAGTGGAGATTTTGAATGAAATTGACCCTCAGTGTTTTGTCGTTTATCTGCCACCCAATGTCACCTCTATCATCCAACCAATGGACCAGGGTGTCATATCTTCATTGAAACGAAAATGCAAGATGAGGCATATTTACGTGAAATCCTTGGCAACACTTCCGTCGATGCTTGTGGGATGGCGGAGTTCATTAAATCATGGACCATTAAGGACTGTCTCTTCTTAATATATCAAGCGTGGAACGACGTCAGTGCCGAAACTCTCAGAAACGCTTGGGGAAAATTAATTGATCGAGATATGCCTCGCAAGAACTCATGTCAAGATTCTACTTTGGAAGCGTGCAATTTATTAAATACATTGCCCAAAAGTAAATAAATATCTCTGGAAGATACAAATGAGTGGCTTCAAGCAGACTCGACAGAGGACACATGGCGACGCTTAACCGACGAAGAAATCATCGCAGCTGCCCAAGGCTACCCAATACAGGACGATAGCGATACTGAGCTCCACGAAAATGAAAATGATGGAAACAACAACTATGATGTAAAAAAACAATCAAAAAAGGAATTAATTCTTGCAGCATTAATTTTGAATGATTGGATCAAACATGACAGAGAGTGATGTAGAGGAATGCAAAATGCTTCTTAAACTGAAGCAGTGTATTCTCAAATCGCAATTACATTAAAAAAGAAGAAATGTAACTTGAAAATGATTGTATGTAATGTAACCTGATGTATTTGCATCAAATACTGAAAAATTGTGATGTAAAATGTGCATTTGAAAATAAATAGTTAATTACATGCCCAAACTGAAAATTATTCGATTTTTCCTCTTTGAATTTCCTCGCTGAATTCTGTGACAATCGAAATGTTTGATAACAATCGCATTATTGTGTTTACATTTTTTCTCATTTCAAATTTCGCGGTTTTTTGTCGTCAACCAATCAGCGACAAGTTCGGTTGTGTGGAAGTACAAGTTCGGAAATATCGTGAGAAAAAAGTTCAGAAATATCGTGAGTTCGGAAATTTGGAGTTCGGATATGTGGATGTTGAGTGTAATTCCGTCTAGTTTAGCTGTGCGTGGCGAAACGAAATAAAAATGTGACGTTTTATCGCACTGGCTACGGATCACTATGGAAGACAAAACAAACAAATTGTACTATGACATCATAACGAGCCATTTAAAAAAAGCATAATCAAATCTGGCTATGAACGAGAGAGATGGTTTATTGGATGGAAGATTACGTCAAACTTTCGAAGTGGCTGTCACAATTATTGTAAAACAACAGGAATTCATTTTTAATGAAGAACAGGCGTGTTTCAGAAATGGCAGTAGAACCAGTGCTGGAAAAACTTCCTGGAAGTCCTCATATGCAGCTCTCGTCGAGTTTATGTTCGACGAGAGCTGCATTTATGTATATGTAGGGAGTTTTCGGGCTATGTTAATTGTTAAGAATATGAGATTTTGGAGTGCAGGCAATTCTCTCGTTTATATTGAAACTCCACTACACCCACAAACATTTTTTTTTGGTTAATTGGAATTGATCCCAAAATGAGTTTTTCTAATTCTATGAATCTATTTCTACGAAGTTTAGTTGTTTTTAAATGGAGCACAATAAATTACCCCATATATGCTGGTGCTGTAGGTAACGCGTCATTTAGTTTTGCAATGATTAATTTAATGCTTTCATAATGAACCCTTTTATGTATTATTCACATGAGTAATAAGGGAGTCCGAGTCGGTGTATGTACTCGTATAATACATAGGTTTATGCAGTGTGGTAACATATAAACAGGTATCCATTCAGTACAGTTTTTAAGGTAATTTGTATCACGCACACAATGTTTATTATTCAAATATTTAATATACAATGCGGAAGCTAAGTAAAGAATAGATTCGGTAACTTTGTTAATGTACGTTTGTAGAAATAAATCTCGGAGGAGGGTAGATATTCAAATTATAGCGTACGTTATGTTATATTTACCAAAAATAACGAAATGAGTCATCACAAATAACACGCTTCACAGCGGAAAGCAGGATTGCAATGATTTAAGTGATAATTAATTTAAATCGCGATTTATGTCAACTGATTTTTTTAATCAAAATCTATTCAAATCAAAATCCCAAAAATATAAGTAAATCAAATAGAAAATTCAAATAAAAAAACAAGACATAACAAAGATACAAAGAAAGTAAAATAAGATTTACTACAAAACAACACTTTCTAGTTAAGTTAATTATACGAGGGTGTGTAAATTAAGTAATGTGAAATTTTTAAAATTTTATTATTCGAAAGAATTAAAATTCAGTATTGTCTTCTTCAAAATAACTTCCATGGGAAGCCACACAGCGCTCGAGACGGTTCTTCCATTATAGTCACAATTCCGAGAATTTCGAAGCAGCAACGCTAAAACAATATATACGTTGCGTCAAAAAGATAGTCGCGTAGAAAACGTTATAAAACTGGCCCAAATCAATATTTTTCAAAATCTCAAAAGTCTCGCAAACTTGAAGAGATTTATTATTTTTCTAATCCAAAAATGGCGTCATTGTTAATTAAGGCTTGCAAAAAAATTTGATCGTTAATTACTCGAAAAGTTATTAACGGATCGAGCTGAAATGTTTTTGTAGCTTCATACTACAAATAGCAGTCCCTCCAAGAAATTTCATGACCATAGTCGCCCTACTTTCGGAGTAAAAAAATACTGAAAAAAAATCACTTTTTCAACTTCAGCAGTCATTTGCAAGTTAACACTAGCACTTGGAGACTTCGGGTTAGGCTTAAAATTTTGGAAATTCAATAGGCTACAACTTCCTAAATGCATATGCTATATAAAATATGCCAAGGAACGGAGATATAAGTGAAATGTGAAAAGGAAGGTTTCAGCTCTACGGACCACGCGCATTGTGTTCTACGCAATACATAGGAAACCGTCAAAACTAGCCCTATATGTTTCAAGAACACTTTTTGATGATTTTAGCTCCCTGTCTACTGGACTAGGGAGTTCCAAGGAGTTCCAGTCGGTGTGTATAGGTTTATGCAGTGTGGTAACGTATAATTCAGGTGGCCATTCAGTACAGTTTTTAAGATAATTTGTATCACGCACACAATATTTATTATTAAAATATCTAATATACAATGCGGAAGTTGAGTAAAGGATATATTCGGTAACTTTATAACAAAAATAACGAAATGAGTATAGAATTAAAATTCAGTGTTGTCTCCTTCAAAATAACTTCCTTGGGAAGCCACACAGCGCTCGAGACGGATGTTCCATTCCTCATAGTAGTGCTGGAACTCATATAATAGAATAGCCTTCAGCTGGTCGGTTACAGCCGTTTGAATGTTTTCTATGGTCCCAAAATGACGTTCCTTGAGGTGATTTTTCAATCTCGGGAAAAGAAAAAATTCACAAGGACTCAAGGCAGGCGAATAAGGAGGATGAGGAGCCACAGGAATGTTTTTACTGGCTAAACACTGGTTTACTGAAATGGCTGTGTGACAAGGCGCATTGCAGTGATGTAACCTCCAATTGTTCTTGTTGGTCTCACACGCATGAGCCGTTTTTGAGGTTTTTCAAGAACCTCTCTGTAAAAGTGTTGATTTATTGTTTGGCCTGGAGGCGCAAACTCTTTGCGGATAATTCCCTGGCTATCAAAATTATCAAATAGCAAATCAGCATGCATTTGATCTTCGACTTACTGATTCTTGCTTTTTTTGGGTCTTAGAGAGCTTGAAGTGTGCCATTCCATGCTATGGCGCTTGGTTTCCGAGTCGTACTTAAACACCCAAGTCTCATCACCACTAATGACACGTTCTATAAAATGGGGATCATTTTCAGTAGATTTCAAAAAAGTCAAGACACCTTTCTCTCCTGATGTCCTTTTTTTCCTGCGAAAGGTTTTATGGAACCATTTTTGTACAGATTTTTCTCATCCCCAATTCGTTAGCCAAAATCTGATGAACTGATGAACTGATCTGAGGTGTGATTCAAATTTAACTTTCCCGATCATTCTTGTCGTCAACCGACGATCAGAAATTTTGAACATAACACAGTGAAATATAAAGACTTTGCACTCACTTAACGGATCGGTAGATGCACCGTCACAAATTTATCTTATTTTCGTAAAACCGGTATATTTCTTTATTACACTTTTGAACTTATTTTTAACTGGCTCATTTATTGCGTTACTCTATAGCTTGTAGCAGCGAATTTACTTCGTTCACTATTTGTAGTGACCCCGCTAACGATAACGCACTACTGTTCTGTAATTTTTGTATGGCGACACACAAACCTTTATAATTACTATGAATAGTTTTTAAAGCTGTTTTAACGGACACATCTTCTTGAAATTTGGTCTGGTCCTTCTTAATAGCTGCAACTTCGGCAGAATTGAATTGTAAAATAACAACTTTTATTTGCTGGATAGAACGAGTAATAATCGGCTGCGGTGGTTCGGGAATACCAGGACATTTGCTGTGATTCTCGCGAAGACGTTTAGGGGATTTTAACAACATTTTTTGTATCCGCTATTAAGACGTTCTCAAAACATTGTCTAATAGTTTCTGTTACAAGCTGTAAAGCATACACTTCGCAAGTAACATGTCTACAACCGCATCCACACTATTTATGTGACGGCTACAATTGCGTTTGTCTCTGACGTCTGACATTTTATTATTAAGGTAATACTGATGCCGACGACATAACACCTTGAACACACTAATAAAAATGCTAGAGTCTGCCAGACGGTCAGGCAAAACGACAGAACCCAACGGTACGCCCGCACTCGCCGCGCACCGCTGTAAGGTAAAAATAAAGGTCATATTAGTCATAAATATCATACGTCACATCATAAAAAAAATAAACCATACGATTTAATCTAATTAATAATGAAAAAATATGACGTGGAAGTATAGATTCCTTGGGCAGTAGCTTTTTCAGGAGACAAGAGAGTGACAGAAAAAAAAATTATACAAAAAAATCGCCAACCTCAAAAATATAGTAAAGACCAGAATTAATAGTCATTAAAATAAATGAGGTAAAGAAAAATTATACAAATCCTTGACAGCAGTCTGTTGAAAACTACATATATGTTTCAATATAACATTCTAAAAATTGGTGTATTCTTCAATATATTTTTTTATAATGATCGACACTGTTAGCGGGATATATTGCCGCTCTTTAGTAATTACCGAGTTGTTTAGTGAATGCTGTAAACCTAAAATTAATATTTTTACTGAACTGAAACAAACCGTTAAACTTATACTTGTGTGTTATATGTAAGTCGGTAGAGGATAGCAAATTACAGCAATTTGTTGTAGTCACACTACCTAATTTACATGCCAAATTTAGTTGCATGAAAATAGAACTGGTTAATGTTTTACGTAAGAATTGCCTGCAATTCTTATATTTTATTTATGTGCTTTGAACACCGTTTCTTCTTTGTTGGTCATAAAAACGCGAAGAACTACGTAACTACCATTGTTCTATATGAAACGATACTCAATGGTTGAGTACAAAGTATTGTTTTTAGGACATTGGTGGAAGCTTAAAACCTACTATTGCCTGCTATTACTGTGAAGTTTTCAGACTATAATATCGAAAAATAAATGGAATAGGCAGACACCAAAATCCTCAAAATAACCCATCACTCAAACTGCATATATGTAGTAATTTCTGAGTAGGTGCGATAAGTTAAGTACATTTCTACATGCAGCAGTAAATTATTGTTTTATTGTCAATATATATAGGATATACCATCTCATATATTTGGAATTATGCTTCTATGGGGTTAACCAAGCTTTATTATAAAGAATAGTTCATGTAAAAGTTGATTGGTCAAGACTTTTATATAAAATGAATATGTCAGTTTTTGATATGTGAATAATAAATATTAAAGCTCAGTAACTTTTTTAATTAGAATGAATGCTTTTCTTTAGCTACAGACATCCTTTTCAACCTAACAGTTTGGTTACTACAGTCGATAAGTAGGTATGTATGTATGTATAGGGCGTCTCAATTTAAGTTCTCACTGCCGATATTTTAGGTTATTTTTGAGTTAGAAGGAAAATGTTGACGTATATTCTTCCAAGGAATCTAAATTTGACCTCGAAGTTATTATACAGGGTGTTGTTAAAAAGTCATTTCCAAAAAACTGCCATCAGTTACCCTATATATTTTGCATTTTTTTATCCCTCCGTCTGAATCTTCACATATACAGGTGTGACACACATTCACTTAGGAATATATTACTAGCCAAAAAAAAAATTCCACGTGGAAGGGAAGGTGGTGTGGAATGGGCCACGCAGATGGTCCGCTGCCGACTGCTTGAGTGCGGATTGGTCATGAAGACGCGTGGTACCGGACAGGTGCACGTATGTCGTTTAACAATGTAGAAATTCCTATCCTGTATATAGTTTTGTATAGTTATTTTTATAAATAACGTTGATATACAGGGTGTTTCCTAAGTAATTTGAAAAACTGAAGGAGATATTTCCTCAAGTGATTTCATGAAGCAAAGGTCATATAAAGTTTATTCCTTAGTAGCTTAGTTCTTGAGATAAGTACAGAGTTAGTTTTTTTTTTACTTTCACTTACCATCATTTTTTAACATAAACTTTCACTTGATATAATAAAAAACATGTTAAATGTTAAATAATATAAACCCTGAATAAGTAATAAACAAGTATACTTTTTCAAAATACTGTACTATAGTATTACGTATTTGTTGACCAATTTTGGTGACAGTAGGTATGACAGAAGTATTTCTGGTAAAACATCCAGGAGGATAATACAATTTTGTTAAAATTTTACATACTTAATTATTAATCTTGCTTGAGCACTTATTTTTAAAATGACCTGTTTTCCACCTAAATCACATCCTAAATTAGAAAAATGTCGAGACGTTTTTTGTTAAGAATTAAATGATGACTGTAAAAATTGTATTGAAAAACCAGAGGGTCGTTGACGTACCTATATATTTTTTTTCAATACAATATTATAGTGACCACCTACATGCACGCTTCTGCAAAACAAAAATTAACAGCCTTAAGAAAACATGCCTTCCATCAAGGTGTGTAAGTGACAGCAATTTAAAAAAGAAAATTTTAATCTACTCCAAAGTTTTTGGAAAAAAACTAAAAAAAAGGAAAATAAAATTTTACTACTCTGTATCTTAAAAAAGCAAGCCACTTAGGAAAAAAAAATGATATTTCTCACGAAATCACTTGAAGAAGTACCCTCATCAGTTTTTTAGATTACTTAGGAAACACACTGTATAACAATTTCTTTTAACTATTTACTGAACGGAACGACTATCTAAGGAAAAGAAAATTGCGACTTTTTTTAGATATAAATATATTGTATATCGCTCTCTGTCAGATGAAATGCATAATATACAAGGTGTCTCAAAAAAATCACAGAATTATAGTTACTTCCCGTGAAATCGGAACGAGTGATCAGGTGTAACATTTTTATAATTCTGGCCTTACTATTAAATGCATATTAAAATCCTCGTTATTTATAAAAATAAGTATAAATTTGCAGATTAAGGAAGACGAAGGGAATAAAAGGAAATACAAAACATACAGATTGACTCAAAAAACTGATGGAAACCCTAATAGTCACTTCCGGAGAAACCGGAAGTCGGAAACACTTCTAAATAACGCTTTTTAATTATATACACACTAAAATTCGACTTCAATAGTTTTCTAAAAGTCAGTTTTTTGGTATTATCTTTTTAGCAACACCCTGCATAATAATCCTGATTCCAACAAAATTCAGGTCTCTTGGAAAATTCTGCATAACTTCAGTGTTTGAATTTTCTTTCCAGCTCAAAAATAACTACAAATATCGGCATTGAGACATTAAATTGGGACATCTTGTATGTATGTATGATATAGTATGAAGTTTTCACATTCACTTATTGTTTGTTAATAGATTTACAATAATGTGTTTATACGATAATTAAATAGAATAATAAAAGCCACATGGGCGTAGCCAGCCTCCATGGGGGATCAACCCCCCTAAATAGTTGAAAAAATAAAAAATGAAATTTTGAACAGTTTAAATTTTCACGTTTATTTCATTAGCAGGTAAAAATTAAAAGAAGTAAATAACATTCTATACTTGTCATTAACTAAAAACAAATGTGTATCTAAAAAGGATTTAACAGGGGAGATTACCAGAACTAATTTCAGTTTGGTCATTTAACAAAATATCAATTTTTTTTCTTTTATTAATCTCAAAAAAAAATGTAAAAAACTGGACGTTTTCCACGAAGCACCGAACTAAACTATACTATTCTCGACGCGCGTTTTGCCAACTAAGTTGACATGTTCAGGAGAAGATTAAAACTAAATTCTAACTTACACACTTGCTCTATTTATACTTAATCTGCCGTCAGGGTTCACTCAACTGTAACATCTGTCTTTGTTTATCAGAGCAAACAGTGGACTGGTGGGTATCGGATCATTGTCCTTATTCATACTATTGTTACACTTATTGATTTCTAAACTTTCAAAAGCATCCAACTGTCTATACATACAAGATTTTTCCGTTCTGCCATATTTTAAATGAGCCATGTGTTCTTCAAATCTAGTCAAACTAGATCTTTTTGTTTGTTCAATATACATAAATGAACCCTAATTCGGTGTTTCGTGGAAAACGTCCAGTTTTTTGTTTCTACGCCGAGGTTCCAGTACCCTCTTCAGGAACAAAAAAATCCTAGTAAGTTTGATTTTAGTCTTTTTTCATTTTGCAAAATTTTAAAATCGTTGTTAGATTTGAGATTTTCTTCTGTTATGTTCTGCTAACCTTGTGCCAAAATTTCTTCCCGTCTGTCCTTAGGGCAAGTATCACAAGTCTGAAAAAAATATACATTTTACTAACAAAAATAAAACCCGAACAGAATTTTAATTTGTAGAATTCATTAAAATGTTTATCAGATGATTTCGTTGTGGAAAAATGTGAATAAAATTATTCAATAAAAACCGTAAATTCTAGTTTTCTAAGAATTTGTTAACACCCAATTTTAAAGTTAAAGTGCTGACACGGTACATCGTGGAACTGTGCTGTTTGATCAATTCGTAGCTAATTTAGAGCTTCATAGTGGAGTGGAAGTATTATAGATCCCTGAAACAATTTTTAAAAATCTTTACCGATTAAATAATCATAGACTCAAATAAATTGTCAGTGTGGATAGAGCTCTAAAAAATCTTACTCTTCTTCGTCATAGGTCTTAAACGTCATATTGGTCATAAAAATGTATAGGTCACATGTTCGTAAAGGTCATATTGGTGGCATATTGGTCATTAATGTTTTATGGGTTATGAAGGTCATACCGGACATAAGCCTCACAAAGTTTGTGCAGGTCAAAGAGGTCACATTAGTCACTAAGACCACAAAAGTTACTTATAAATGTCAAATCGATTAAGTGAAAGTGTATCCAAATTTCTCACTTTCAAAAATATAAACTAATGTTTTTAAACATCTAGTCTAACAAATTATGGAAAAATTAAATGTGGAAGCAGTGACTCTTTTGGCAGCGTTTTCTTTGACGAATCATGTTCGAATTCTCGGAGCTTTGATTCGACAATTTTCTTTAAAGGGTGTTCGTTCTGCCACATAGAAGAAAAAGCAGTAGCTTGTTGATTAGTCGTACACGGCTTTTAACTGGAAAACAAGTAGGTAGGTATATTAGTTTAGTTGGGATGTTTGAGGTGAAAGACGACCGTGCCCATAAACAAATAAATAATCCCAAACCCCAAGCAAAAAATACCTGAAATCCCAAATATCGACTTCGTAAAATGCTGCCCTAACGTGTGCAGGACTCAGGTAGAAAAACCATCTCGCTTGGCGCACGTGAGAATGTCACTCGACTGGTCCACGCTTGCGCGGTTTTTAAATCCCGGCGTGCTTCTTTCTGTCAGAGTCAGCCGCTGTTTTCGTTATTCATTCGTTTTCGCAGCGGCTAGACAGACGGCATTGTTGTGACGTTTCTCGGTCTTCACGTGGTCTTACGCGTTTAAAATTCTCAGTGACAAAGTACCCGTTAACTTTTCTCAAATTCTTTAAAGTGTGAATAAAACACCGGTTAAAAATGCCCGCCGATTCGGAATTAAATCAGGTTTTGGTGAGGAGGCAGGAGATAAACGATGCCCTTGATAACGGACACGAGGTGAAAATTAAATACAGGGTAGTGAACGTTTACACCGAGTTCCATGAGTTTTCCAGGAAGGAGATAAAATCCTACGAGGCTACTTTCAAAAAGTAAGTTTTCCTTTTCGTACAAGTATAATATTTTACACAGTTTCACACCGATGTTTAGAGTGTGACAACTAGGTATTGTCACATTTCACATTATTTATTAGGTATTATTAATTAATTAAATATGAAATAGGAATTTTGATTTACCTAGTTCATAAGTATAACAATGATTGTGTTCTAAAAATAAAATTGTTTACGAAATACTAAGCATGTAATAAACCCATACAAAATCAGGAAATACGACGAAACTACCTGCACCTACACCAACATTCATGGGTTTTTGTTTAGTTTCTTTCGGTGAAGACAATTTCTTTTTATGAGCTAGAGCGGCTTTTAGATACAAAACAGACAGACACATTGGACGAAAACAGGAAAACCTACAAAACCATTTATTTCCGAACCTGATTCTGAATTAGGAAGATATAATAATTATAACAATAATAAACACTGGTGTATTAATGTGGCCCGTTATCTTGGAAAGCACAAATGTTTGAAATGTTTTTTATAAATCAAAGCAAAGGGGGGCGGCTTAATCGCAAATAAATTATTTTAATATTATTCCATCCATTTTAATGTAAGAACTCTTCTAATAACAAATTCAACTGGACTTGACTTGTGCCTGTTTAGTATCTCGTCTAATAAAAAAAATGTGTAAGAAAATGAAGCAAACTGAATCTGCAAAAACCATTTGAATTTTACTGAAGTTTGGAAAGGTGGTTACCTAATTTTGTAGTTCAGACATAATGATCGTATGCAGTGACAGCTGGTAGAATTTAAATTATTCAAACGTTTTGTGTTGATAATGGAGTCTATGGGTCAATCGCATTAGGATAGGACTAGGTACCTACTTAATAATTGAAATCAAAATGAAATGGTAGTATTTTAAAAATCTTTTAGAAGTCCCCAAAAAACAGTTTGTAAAATATTTACCAAGTATGTTTTCCCCAAATCATTTTTCGAATTTTATACAAAAACTTTTTTGTCGTATGTTCAGTATTTTGACGGAATTGCATTGGTACGATCTTGGTTTCGATCAGACTTTTAAACCGTAAGGTGGTACAATACATACTTACCCACAGTCAGTTAAATTAGAGAAAAGTTCAGCATTTTATGTGCCTGAAGTATCGATCGATAGAGTCTGATCGAAAGTAAAAAATCAAAATCCGTCTTTGACGGCGAATTTTTTGTATGAGGGTTGCAGGTGAGGGGTGTCTTTCGGATTCTACGGGTTGTTGAATGTACTTGGGTGTAAAAGAAACTCAAAGAAAGATAGTGACCAAAAATCAAACCAGTCTAAATGGATTCTTCACTTTCGATCAGACTTGATCGATCAAAATTTGACACATTGCGTTTTATGATTGAGGAAGGTGATGCAGGTATTTAGATTTTTCAAATTTTCAGTGTTTCAGGAAAGATCCTGAAAAATTCCATTTGAAATCATCTTGAAAAAAATGACACAAATTTGGAATTTTGCAAAAATTCGCAATAACCAAATAAAAGTTGAGTGGTATTCTGTTTTCTATTTGAAATTTGTGTTTTTATACACCTTAAAATATCTGCGCAAAAAAATTTCTTTAGAGGTCGCTCAAGATTTTTAAAAATTTCCAAAATCGTTAAATATTGACTTTTTTTATTATTTTTTTTTCCTCGTCATGTTATTATTTTTTAGGTTGAAAAAAATGTCGATTCTGAGAATTTGAAATCAATATTTTAATTTCTAAAGATCACCCATATTTTTTACCTTTCAAAGTAGTGTACCTAAAATGTTTTCGAGTAATCTATAAATATAAATATTAACGAACTAATAATTTTTTTTTTGACGTACAAAAGAATAGAAATAAAACACGAGACTTAAAAAAATTTCTCCAGACAAAATTGACTACCACATTGTACCTAAGTAGGTACCAAATATTTATAATTTTTTAATTTATTTAATTTTTGTAAATTGTGGCTCGTGTTCGTTTCTATTAATTAGTTCGTTAATATTTATATTTAGAGATTGCTCGTACATTTTAGGTACACTACTTTGAAAAGTAAAAAAACATAAGTGACCTTTAGAAATTAAAATATTGATTTCAAATTTTCAGAATCGACATTTTTTTCAATCTAAAAAATAATAACATGAGAAAAAATGATAATAAAAAAACTCAAATTTTGACGATTTTGGAGCTTTTTAAAAATCTTGAGCGACTTCTAAAATTTTTTGAGCTGATTTTTTAAGGGGGCGTTTATAACACGATAAATTAATATATTTTCTCACGAGACACGAAAAAAAAATATTTATTTTTTTGGGCCACCCCAGTAGATATACAACTGCTATATATTTTTTTTTCAGTCCTGTATATACGCGATAAAGCTGATTTTTTAAATAAAAAGTTGAGCGTCGTGACGCCTTTTAAGTAGAATGTAATACCACTCAACTTTTATATGAAGAGTTTTTGGTCTAGGTTCTGCTGTTTGCGAATTATTTGCAAAATTGCAAAATAGCGTTTTGCAATTTTGCAAATATTGGCTTGGTTCAGTTTTTTTTTCACGATTTTCCTAAACTACCGAAAATTTTGAAAATCTGAATTTGTCACCTTCATGGGCCATAAAATAAGCAACTTTTTGTCTAATTTCCCACCATGCTTTCCCTGTATAGTCCGATAAATTGTACATAAATCTGAGTGTGAAATAATAATTACAACAGCAAATAACAAAGCACTTACTTAAATGTTACGTTTTTACATTTTTTTTACGTTAAATACCGCGTGGTTTTTAACATTACTTTTATATGTACATACATATTTGAATGGTTTTCATATCACAATCGTTATATTCAAATAATTGTTAGTCGCAATTTATAAGTACGAGTATTTATATATTACTTTTTTTGCACAAATAAAAACTGTAATACCTTTAAAAATAAGTCTATCAAACTGCGATAAAATGAATAATAGTGGATTGTTTACGCATAAATATAAACTGGAGACTTTCACGTTTGCCTTGTAACTGTAAACAAACTACATATGTACCTAGAATACGTCTGTTTTTTATTCTTTTATAAACTAACATTAGAAAAAAACTATTTCCAAGGTTTCCAGATATGTAAGTATTTCTCGTCCATGTGATATACATGTATAATATACATACATATGTAGGTATTTTAAGATTCTAGGTGAAGTGCTTACAATATATTATGTTTATTAGCTGATGGCGTTTAACTTCAACAATATCCACAATGATAAAGATGTGTATTTTTTGATATTCTTTGACCCTAGCGATTATACTTTAATTGTTCCTTGAGTACGTAGTACGTACATATGTAGATACGAACTTGGTTCAAACACCGTCACTACAACAATTTGGAATTATAAATAATCGAAGAAAATTACAACTTTACTTGAAATGTTGCATTTTATTCTAGATTTTATTAAGTATTTATTTTAATATTAATTATTTAATAAACATCCATTTCAATTCAAATTTTCGTAATAATTTGAAGTCTTGCAATATACAAAAATCTAACCGCGTAACAATCCAACAGTCTAGTGCAATTGAGGTTAGTTGTTTTCCAACAATTTTAGATGCGTTATTTTTTTCGGAATAATCTAATTGTGGTTGTCGAAGTGGATGTTTTTGTAACGATGCTGAAATCATTTCATTATCGTTAAAATTAATAGAGCGTCGTAGTTGTCGTTTTTTTTGTTTCAATTTAAAGTAATTTTAACTTCGTAAACTTATGTTAATCAGCAATTAGGGGGTTTTATGTAAAAAAAGTAAAAAACACATCGAAACATTGATATTCATAGTGTAATTCAAACAGTGTTCACTTGTGTATTTTTTCGTGTAATACGGAGTTGTAAAAAAGTCTGGAAACGGTGCTCTCACATAAAAACAACTGAAGCTAGCACATACAAATTTTGTATATTATAATCACATGTGGTTTTGTTGATATTGTTGATTACTGGAAGTGGTAGACGACAAATTGAATCAATTGTTTACTTACATACATGGTCGCCTTCCTAAATTGTTTTAAATATATTCATACATAAAGCGACAAAAAGTTATTTCAAAAAGTTCCAAAGATGTGATACTCCTTTTTAACTAGCCTATGACTCATAGTATTGCAACTTTTTTCTTCTCCTTTTAGATGATTGCAGTTCTCTTACAGCTGTTTTGGTGTTTAAAACTAAACGATGGTTTTTAAACTAAATGAGAATAATGGAATAATGAGTTTTACCTTTAAACCGACGATACGTATGTATGTACACTGTATAGTGTCCATTTAAGATCTATCCACCCTTCCATAATCAAGTTTTATCTTTATCTATAGTCCGATTAGCATGAACTTTTTTTTTTAATAGATGGGCCTCAAAAAAAGCTTTGAATACGTGCTCCACGTATCCCGTTTAGCAAAGTCATGGCCAACCAGGACCTCTTTCTTCATGCGAAAAATGTGTACTGTTGGTGATTTTTTTAGTCAATAAGTGACATCGGATTCTTAATCAGGACCATCATAAACTGGATCGTACCAATTCTCATTTTGGTACGATCATCAGGGTTTGAATACAAGGTGTTGGGGAAAATCTACTTAAAATACTTAAAATATTTTTCGTGTCATTAAGAAAAACATCATTTTTTTATATGTGAAATTTCGATTCATCAAGTCTGATTGAAAGTGAAGAATCCGTTTAGACGGGTTTGATTTTTGGCCACAATAGTTTCTTTGAGTTTCCTCTACGTCACCCAAATGCGTTCATCAACTCCTGGTTTGCGAAGGACACTCCTTACTTGCAACCCCTATACAAAACATTCACCAAAAATCAAAGACGGGCTTTGATTTTTCACTTTCAATCGGACTTGATCGAGCGAAATTTCAGGCACATATATTTTTTTTAATCAGAAGAATTTGTTCTGTATAGATAGAACATGTATTTATATAAATATGAGGTTATCTAAAATATATAGTTTTTATTTATCATGCAGGAATTTTAGGAGACTAATTTTAATTAAATCTCAATCAAAACGCATCGAAAAAAAAATATAAAAAATAATGCCATCAATTAGATTTAATTTAGTACATTTTAATTACATTTTTGTAACGGTTATTCTTTTTTAAGTCATTACGTCTTAAGTCGTAATTACCTTTATTGTTTACAATAAATTCAGACGTACTGTGTGAATTTCCGTATTTAACGATAGCACTTGTGTAAACTCATTCGTACGGGATCCAAATATGTATGTAACTTCCTGTTCGTAAAACGGGAGACTTGTGACAGCATTCGAATGACATCAAAGTGTTAGGCCAAAAATGAACTCAATTTAAAGATTATTAATTATTATTTAAATGCCGGGATTAATTTTTCATTCATCACAGTTCGCAGAGGTATTCATGAAGTTGTTTTCAAGAAATATTCTCTCGCAAAGCGTTTATGAGCATCTATGAGCATTATCACAAAATATTCAATTTTTGTCAGATATCTGCTGGGGTTGGCCGACACTGTGAAGTGTCCATTTTTAAAAATGTACTAACATTTTGAGAGTGTTTATACAGCAATTTATAATGTACATTTTGCGGTACTATATAGTCGCAATCCACTACAAAAAAATTATACGGCAAATTTCTACTATTTTTGGAAATTTACGCGACATGTAAATCTACTGGACTTCTACAAAAAATTCAAATACTCAAACCACGGGGGGTGAAGAAACTAGCATTAACGACCTCGCAACACGCTACAAGTACGATGTTGCCAGATGCACCTTAAGTCGTAATAGTTTCAGCAACGAGCTGATGCGATATTTCGCTATGTTAGATATATCCCCTTATATGCATTAAAGAAAGTAAAGCAAGTCAAACTAGACATTTTGGATAGTAATAATATCAATAATAATAATTTTCCGAAATTAAATAATTAACTTTGTAAAGTATTAATAAAAGCGTTTCAAGCAGAAAAGTGAGTAATTCACACCGAACCTTGTGGTGCCATCTTTTTTCGTAACTAAAACAACAGGTGAAAACCATGGGCCCGAAGATTCCTCGATGACACCTTCTTCCAACTTCTTATCAACTATTCAGGCAATACTGCTGTTTCCGTGGCGCCGCAATCTGATGGTGGATCTCAATCTTATAGAACTCGACGAAATAAAACGAAATGTAAGAATAATATTTTTCGATATCTCGCTTAGTTTTCAAGATATCGAATGAACCTATTTTGGCTCGACTTTGGCTCGAGTAAGGGGCCGATTTTATTGGGTAAACTGTCGCAGAGACGAAGAAAAATGGTACAAGAGATGTGCTTTGTGCTCTACAAAAAAGGGACCAAAAACAAGAAGTCGTGGTAAAATGGTGCAGTACTTATTTGGAAAACCATTTGGGAGAGTAGTATTACGTTTTTTTCCAGTTTTTATGTAGTTTCTTCGAGTATTTTTATTCTTTAATTTTACGTAGATTTAATTCTGAAGCAAAAATGTGAATTAAATCGTAGATTCTAAATACGACTCAACGACGATACCGATTATTGTAACCCACATAATATGTAGGTAGAATTTTTAATTAACTTATTCGAAGCAATACCTACTCACTTTCAACGATTTGACTGTTCGCTCAAGTACATTCCGTATCACTTCATTGTTTTCCACCAGATGCAAATGACATTGCAAAGGTCGCCTGCTTCGCCAGTGGTCACTTTCCGTATAACTTGTTGTGTCTACGATGGGCGCACGTGGTGTTATATTTCTCCTACGAGGTGTGTACATTAAGTAATGAGACTGATTCTTTTTTTAAATTTTTTTATTCGAATAGAATTACAATTCAATATTGTCTGCTTCAAAATAACTTCTTTGGGAAGCCACGCACAGCGCTCGAGACGGTTCTTCCGTTCCTCATAGCAGTGCTGGAACTCATTTACAGCTTACAGCCGTTTGAATGTTTTCTATGGTCCCAAAATGATGTCCCTTGAGGTGATTTTTCAACCTCGTGACAAACTCTTTGTGGACAATTCCCTGGCTATCAAGAAAGCAAATCCGCATGCACTTGATCTTCGACTTGATCATTCTTGCTTTTCTTGAGTCTTGGAGAGCTTGAAGTGTACCATTCCATGCTTTGGCGCTTGGTTTCCGGGTCGTACTCAAATACCCAAGTCTCTTCACCAGTAATGATACGTTTCATAAAATGGGGATCATTTTCAGTCGATTCCAAAAAGTCAAGACACATTTCTCTCCTGATGTCGTTTTGTTCCTGAGAAAGTTTTTTTGGAACAATTTTTCGCAGATTTTTCTCATCTCCAATTGGTTAGTCAAAATATGATGATGTGATGCAAATTTAACTTTTCGCCGATTATTCTTGTCGTCAACCGACGATGTGAACGGACAAGATCCCGTATTCTATCGACATTTTCATCGGTTCTTGAAGACGAAGGCCTTCTACTGCGTGGTTCATCTTCTGATTTCTAGTCGGAAGCTTAATCTGAAAATTTGGACCTAAGGGTAGCAGGACACGCCCAGTTCAATGAAAATATTTTCAAGTATCTAACATTTTCGTTTGTACTGGAAATCGGTATCAACTTTTTAATTTTAGGTATATAAATAATAAAATATTAGGTTGAGTTTAATAACGATACCGCATCTCGAAAGTTTACCGTTTTCGAGTTACCCCGATTAACTTTTTAAATAACAATGTCACATTTAATTCGCCATATCTTGCTTAATTAAAGTCAGAAATATTCTCGATGTATTACAAGAGTCCCATGTGAAACAGTCGAAAAACTCTTTTACTTTAAATGAAACACCCTGTATCTTTTACGTAGAATTATTTTTCATTAAAACCTCTTCGATTCACATTAACGTTTCTCTATACCTACATATCTTTATAGTTTCCAGGATATTTGTTTTTTTTTTTGTTTTAAGTATATGATATCGTGTTTAAAAGGCACTGTATTAGTAAGGAAATTTACTTGCGTGCTAATTCCCACTCCATAGGAAAGGATTAGGTCATCGCATTAAGGGAAGGAGTTTGGTAACAATAAATTAATGAATTGCAGAAAAGGTTTTCTATTTTGAGAAATGAAATTAACTGGATATTCTTTCAATTACATACATACCTTCGTAATTTTTATGGACACCGGTTGTGCATGAAATATCGTGTATATTATTTATTAATACCTACATAAATGAATACGTCAAAGATTAATAATATGTCAAAGAATCATAGGTATTAATTATGATTAGTTATTAACAGCTACCAAAAAGAAACAAATATGCCTTGTTAATTAATCAGACCCAGTTCTTAACAATAAACTAGTGAGCAACCTACCAAAATATTCATATACCAATATGAATCATACAATCTTTTTCTAAAATTGCAAACTGTACAGGTAAATCTATTTTGTGTTCAAAGTTTCATTCAAAACAGTTACTGTGCAGTTTTTGAATAACATATTTTCAAAATATTTTGAATAACAAGAAAACATTTTGAGGATTTCCTCTCTGATTTCCACTGAAACCTGTGGAGAGCACAAATCTGTAAATTGACAAAATGTTTCGCTTCATAAGAGAGCTACCTTCTAGGCTTTATAGTATGGCTGCCTGCTTTATGGGGAATTCCCTTCTTCAGTGGGGGATTTTTGTATCACTACACTCTACCTACACTGGCGCGCGGAAAATGTGTTTGGGCCTCTCACGTTCTCAGTATGTGAATTCCTCCCCCGTAGTAGTGCCCTACTGCGGGGGAATCCGCGGGAAATCGCCCTACGCTCTGGCGTAGTTGGCGTATAGGGAAATCCAGCCCTGATCTTCACTTGTTTTCGATGTATTCTGAAATAATGACTTGGGGGTGTACTTCATTACCCATTTCATCCTCATAATGGCCTTATGGATCGCTATAAAAAATACGTGTGGCATATTTTTAGGCCCTCTTTCACCCTGCCGAGTTTAATCGAAATTGGAGCGGAACATTTCGAAATGTTTCCTTAAAAGAAAATTTCCAATTTTTTGTTCAAGAAATTTGAAAAAAAAATAAAATGAAAGTTTTCTGACTGTTACAAAAGTTTGCATGTTAATTTAAAATGATGAGCAACTTTTCTTTAATTGTTCGAAAAAATGTTATTAACACATGTATAATGATGATATATAGAGCTGATTAGATTGGGTTGGGTTTAATCAGTCATGGGGTTGGGGGATAAAATGGGGTCAATACATTTTTCTTAACTTTCAGATCATTTGTAAACGGTAGCAACATATATGCACATCAAATTTTTTGATACACATGGACAATAGTATCTGTAAATGTAAGTGTTTTTAGCGTAATACGGAGGGAGTTGCGGTGGTTGAAGGGGGATAAATATTCAAAATAGGTCATAAAGGTCATACTGATCATAAATATTACATAGGTCATATGGGTTATTAAAATCATAAAAATAGTAAGGGTATTATGAGTCATAAAGGTCTAATGGGCCTAAATAGGTCGTGGAGTCCATACAGGTCATAAGGTCACGTTGGTCATATAGGTCACAAAGGTTATAAAAGTTAGTCATAAAGGTCACATTGGTCATAAAAGCCAAAAGCAAAAGACGTGTAATACAAAATTCGCTCTTTACAAAATTGTCAAAAAACAAGTTTTGCATTTATACATAAGTCATACCAATAAATACCACAAAGGACCAGTGGCGGCCAGTGGAATTTGATATGCTCGTATTTTCGTAAGGAAGTATGGGACCCACACTATAATTTAGGGGGTGATTCTTAGACCTAAGTAGCAAGCTATAATGGCAACAAATCTTCAGGGAAAACTTGCAATTTTTTTTGCAAAAATGGCTGCCTTCTGGCAGATCTTGGAAACTACTTGCAAAATATTTGCGAAATATTTTTTTCATAATCGCCGAGTAACTACAATTTTTTATACTTGTGATTTTCTTGACATTATGATATCCGTAAAAGTTATGGTAATTTGAATTTTTATTTCATCCCAACATTTCGTCTGTGATATTTTAAAATAGTTGTATCTTTACACAAAATTTATCTTAAAAGAATTTTGCAAAAATCACAAGTATAAAAAAAATTGTATTTACTACTTTTCATATTTATCTTTAAAATAATAAATCCATTATGAAATTAATCAACTTGAGCGTCGATCAACTTCTCAGAAGTCGATTATCGCTGGAAAATTAATTTTAGAATTTTGCTAAAAACGAAATTGATCGTATATTTTGTATCCACCCACATAAAAATAAACTTAACCTATTTTTTATTTTATATTTATAACTATGTATGTTCATAATGAAGCAAGGGACGGACCCATATCATATTTTAGGAGGTGATTATTAGATCTAAATCCATTATTAAGATAATAAGATTTAAATCTATTATAGCAATAAAACCTTGCGAAATGTTCAAAAACAGTGTGTTCTTCCTGAGAATTACTCCAGTTTATATGAAAATTATAGAAATTTTAATTTGTGTTAGTATACAAATACGTAGTATACAGTGAGGGCTAAGGTTTGGAATAAAATAAAAAACTCAGTTTTATTAATATTTGAACGAAATGCTTCGACGCGTCAATTTTTATTTTCAGTTTAGAGTTTCTCAAGAAATATTGAAAGTATACAGGTGTTAAGTTCGTAAAATAAAATGAAAGCCCAAAACTGATTTAAACATCTATTTCTCAATTAGTATGTCGGTTAACATTAATAGCTGCTTTATTTCACCACGTCTCGATATTCAATGCCTCTGTCTCCCATTATTCCCCTCCGTGTTCCATATAGCTTGGTCAGCTACATGACATGACCTCGTGCCGATCACGCATCAATTCTCAGAACAAGGCCTTGTTGATCCCGGGTTCTTAACACGGCCTTTCCTGACTTTCCTGAGTGTCCTCACTCAGGTACTGGCACAAGAATCTGAAATTGTACAAACGTCTAAGACAGAGTAACTGATATGGCAAACGAGTTAACTTTATGTGACATATCAATTCTTGGCGGGATCTCCATATAGCAGCTATCGAACCTATATCCTAAGAATGTATTAATGAACTGGGCCCAGTTTATTACTAACATTAAAATAATAAAATCGATTAACAACTTATATTTAACATAAAGACTATGAGTTTAAATAAAGAAAATAAATGTGTTGGTCACGTCCACAAAGTATACCCTGTACCCGTATACCTCAGTGACCCCATTTTTATCAATTAATACACATATGTTTTTAAATTGTATTAATGTAAACGCTTGTAAGGTGAATAATAAAATACAAGGGTTCAAAATACTACAATTTACAAAAATAAGGAACGCCAGGTATTTACAGCTTTCGGTACAACGGTTAGAACGAGAATTATCATAACCCTCCGTCTCTAAACTACATCATCATATTTATGCATAAAAATGTTTATATAAACATCACGTTCAGCCATTGCTGATTCTTCAAATACAGAGAGGACCCTCAGAGGCGTAGCCTACAGGCTCGAGCGGCGGTGGCCCAACATGACTTCTTAAACGAATCTAACACGCTCAATTTTTTTTTTGTCTAATCTATCTATTTTTTTGTATAATCTAAGATATATATGCCCCCTGTATACGAAGACACCTATGTTTCGTACTCCAGTACCTACTCTGCCTCCTTATTACTTCAAAATATCAAAAGCATTTCACTGCAAATAGCCCTGTATATGGATTTTAAAAATGCTTATGCTGCAGAACTATTTCCAGTCAGTAAAAAATTGTAACATTTGTTGATCGACGACAGAATTTAAAATCTCAAGTTCAGCTAACTACAAATGTAAATCGTAAAATATCAGCTGATACATTTTATACATTCTTTCATTTAAAATATTTGTCCAAGTACGGAAATATTCGATAAGGCAAGTGATGCCGTATGCCGTCTATTATTTATTGTTTCAGCACGGCAGATAAACCTCGGCTTAAGCTAGGACCTGAGAGCGTGTTTAATACAATATTTTTTTCAAGTGGTTCTTTGTTGTTTAAACATAAACTTTGAGCCGCTTGCGACGTAATAAGTGAGCATTCACTACCAAAGTCAATGAAACATTCCATATTTTGTCTGTTCACACTCACCATCTTAACGAATTTTTCACTAGTACTCAGCCCCAAACAGCCTATGCTCCCATGCCCGAGAGTCGTGCATCCCGACTGTCAAATACCTTAAAATGACTGGCTAAAATAGCAGGATCGCAAATCCCAGCTGTTTCTACCGAAAATATTATTTGTTGGTCGCTAATTATTAAATTAACCTTGTCAACGTCAGGTATGCCTAGTTTTAATTTATGAATAAGAGCGAGTTTTTCAAAAGTATACTCAAACAATGTACCACCAGGCTTCGGAACACAAGAAATCATTGTTAATAAAGATTTATGTAGATCGCGTTTCGGCTTAAAATTTTGTAATAACATTGCCTTCCACTCTGGCCAAGTTAATATTTTTGTAGGCAGTCCGCGATACCACACTTTAGCCGGACCACGCAATTTGCCAACGCCAAATATCAAATTAATTTATCATTTACCGCCTCTAGCCACGCTTGAATTTCTTGTGTCAACGGATTAAATTCAGCAATACGATTATTTAGTGAGACTGTTGACACTTACCAGATGATTTTTTTATCGCTTACTGTTTTCATAACCTTGGTCAGTCCCTCTTTGATTGCATCACCCAGCTGAAAGACGGTCGCCACGCTTACGCTGTCCACCTCTCGTCGCGCAGGGCTGCGAGTCCGTCTACGAGTAGCTACATACCCTACCAGCGCCTGGCCACAGCATCCTGCTGACACGGCGATGACCTATTTTCCCAGTTTCCGCTTCCTCGAGAGCGCCCAGAAATCCCTCTGGTAGAAGATCGTACCGTCGGCGTCGTCCCACGTCCACGTCCTTTGTGACGGCGGCTACGACTCCGTCGATGAGTTCTGTCCGGAGAATCCACAGAGTCCGATCTGCGACTTCGCCCTCGCCGACGGTGCCTCACCGCGGAGGTACCTTCTTTCTTCGGATGACATAATTATAAGTGTAACACTAGTCACTACTAATTCACCGTGTGCACCCGCCGTAAAGCGCGCAAGGCCCACTATCCCACTTCTGATGTTAAGTTCGTAAAATAAAATGAAAGCCCAAAACTGATTTAAACATCTATTTCTCAATTAGTATGTCGGTTAACATTAATAGCTGCTTTTATTTCACCACGTCTCGATATTCAATGCCTCTGTCTCCCGTTATTCCCCTCCGTGTTCCATATAGCTTGGTCAGCTACATGACATGACCTCGTGCCGATCACGCATCAATTCTCAGAACAAGGCCTTGTTGATCC
>JAPWTK010001297.1:0-61269 GCA_029963805.1 Aromia moschata
GCAGGCTGAAATCATTTCCCGGGCCGTAATAAGGGTGCATCAACCCCCTAGAAGTGTTAAAATTACTCAGCCATCTGAAGATGTCGGGTAAATTTTTTTCACGTAAATGGCTTTGTTTTACAGTTAGCTAACCAGCCTGTAGGCTGAAATCATTTCCGGGCCGTAATAAGGCCTTATCATATCATACGTGACCAGTCACGGTATACAAATAGAAGGTATGATATCGCGCAGCCGGGCGCCATGACTGTGACGTCAGCTTGTGCCCACTTTTGTCATCCGAGGGAGTTTGTTCTGAAGGCATCTTGATAAGTTTGTGCTAGTTTTATATTTTTGACAGCAAAAATTTGTTAAAATGAGGTGTGCTGTATACGGTTATAATACGAACAATCGTTCTAAAAACAATTTCAAGTTTTTTGGCTTTCCCAAAGACGAGAAATCAAAAGCAAAGTGGAGGCATCTGTGTAAACGCGAAGATACATTCAATGTTAATAATGCCAAGAATTTGTTCAAATCACTTTGTTGACGAAGATTTAGATATTTTAAGAAAGAAGCTGTTCCATCAAAAAACCTTCCCAATAGAGAAAAAATCCGAGCAAGTCTGATAGAGTACAACGGGTTTAATACTTCTAGGGTTGATGCACCCATATTACGGCCCGGAAATGATTTCAGCCCACAGACTGGTTATCGAACTGTAAAATAAAGCCATTTACGTGAAAAAATTTACCCGACATCTTCAAATGTGGCTGGAGTAATTTTATTACTTCTAGGAGTTGATGCACCCTTATTACGGCCCGGGAAATGATTTCAACCTACAGGCTAGTTAGCTAACTGTAAAATAAAGCCATTTACGTGAAAAAATTTACCCGACATCTTCAAATGTGGCTGAGTAATTTTATTACTTCTAGGGGTTGATGCACCCTTATTACGGCCCGGGAAATGATTTCAACCTACGGGCTGGTTAGCTTAGTTGTAAAATAAAGCCTTTACGTGAAAAAATTTACTAGACATCTTCAAATGTGGCTGGAGTAATTTTATTACTTCTAGGGGTTGATGCACCCTTATTACGGCCCGGGAAATGATTTTAATGGGTGGGCGGGTTTTACAACATCATAATTAAGCAATTTGCGTGAAAAAATTTAATCGACATCTGCATTTGTATAAGATGTGGATTTTAAAATTTTAAGGGTAGTTTCCACCCTCCCATTTTTTGTTTTGTAATTGCCAGCATTACTAAATGTCATAAAATAGCACACCGTCGTGGAAAATAATTTTTGGAATGATAAAATTGTGAGATAATTGTATTATTAAATCATGGATGGACGACCGTGGCTGTTTTCACACCGGTCAGGAATCGACAAGATTTCGCAGTTCAACATGCGCAAAGTTTACGCAAAAATGGTGCCAAAACTCCTCACTCCCGAGCAAAATGAATTGAGAATGAACATTTGCGCTAACTAAACAACACAACATTGATACTGATCCAGGCTTGTTAGACAGGGTGATTACTTGTGATGACAAGATTCGAAAGTGTGGAAGCGGTTAAGGTAAAAGCGACGGAGGTTCTGAACCAGCTGACAGAAACGGACTTCCAGCACTGCTTTCAACAATGGAAAGTATGGAGCTGTGTAGAGATTGCTACTGTAATTGGTAACGAATAAAAAGTGTTAGGACAGCAGATCTGTTATTTAATAGCCAGACCTCGGACACCAACTATGTCTCAAAGGAATTGCAAATAAGACAAGTGTCTTTCACTCGTTCCGTAATCGATATGGTTTTAAGTCACCATATCGCTAGATTAAAGCTCCTCCCATATGGTATTTACTGTCCTTTTTATATTGTTGCATTTGGATGTCGCAACGTAGAATGGAATAACCTGTATGCACGAGAGGATTTCAACAAAAGATTAGGATTGCATTAGATTGCGTTAGAGGCCGCTATAATTGCAGTCAACTTCCTTTAAGTCGACTTCTCATCTGTTCGTCGAACTGGTTTGGGTTAGAGGAAACTCAAGGTAGAGAGAGATAAATATTTAATGTAACCGGCTATCGCCACAACATAATTCGAGTTAAAGGAAAATTTGACTAGCAGGGATGTCGAGTTAGCGAGAATTTTCTACAAAACTTTAAAGCTCAGACAGTATTATACAAATAGGTTTGTTCCATTTTGCCAAAGATGTACTGAAAAAGAAAAGGTTTTTTTTCATTAAATGGTGTTTTCGTTTAGGAGAATCAGCAATGAAAACTTTTTCCTCGATTAAGGAGACATTAGGCCAATCGTATATTATAAAATCTGTGTGTTTTAGATGGCACAAAGAATTCATTGAAGGTCGAAAGAGCTGCAAGTCCAAGAGCTCCTACTGTTGGTATTCCAACAGTAAGAACTCATAACAGAAAACCATAAACACTGGAGCATAATTATTAGGACAAATTTGATTATCTTGAACATCTTTTGTTGCTATTTTGGAGATGAAACACGAAACCACACAGTGGGTCGGAAAAGCGGAACTTCCACCAAAGTAAGCTTCAAAAATCAACCGCGAAAGCTGTGCCATAACCATTTTTTATTCGTATAACAAAGGAACTACTCGTATGTATATCCTTAGAGTTCCACACGGTACTACATTTACTGAAAATTATTGTAGAGAAGTTTTACGGCGGTTAACGAAAGATCATGTCTCCAAAAACCGACCTGAGTTAATCAGCAATTGGAAACACAATAATCATGACAATGCTCGAGCTCACGTGGCTAATGTTGTGATGATGAAATTCTTAAACAATAAAAATGCTAAATGTGTGCCACACCCTCCATATAGCCCCGATGTAGCTCCGCGTGACTTTTATCCGTCTTCTCAAGCAAAAAAGGTCTTAGGCTGCGCGGCGGTTCCAATCAGAATTGGATGGTGTTAAGACATTTAGAGACTATGTTGAAGAAGCTCTCAAATAAATGGAATTTATCATCAAAAGTACGTAATATAAATATGAATGTAAATCAAAATATATCCTGAATAAATTTAATCATGAATAATAACTTCATATATAATCATTAACTCGGAAACAAATTACAGTTATAAAATTTAACGAAAACACGACTGATAATAATATTGAACATTATGTACAAATATTACGTATTTTTTTGACACTTTAACCCACTACCTAAATAATTTAACTGTTGTTTAACAGACAACAAAGTTGTCTACTCCCTTAACACTGAATGGTATAATTTTTCAGTTACCTAATAACCTAAATAATTTGCAACAATTATTTCCTTTTATGTTGACACTTAACGTGCTAGGATTGTTCTCGCCAAAAAAAAAGGAAATGAAAAAACCCATATTTAATATTTTCTTTGTAGGAAAAGGGTTGTTACTTGTTGGCAGTTTCAAGAAAACACGCCTAAACCCTTTTTGAGTCACTCACGTGTTCCACGACGGTTGTGATATTAAAATGTAATTTATGGTTTTCGTCTACACGTACCATTGTTCCACTGGGACAACATCTCCCCCCTGCCTCTCCCAGTCCTTGACGTTGACCGGCCTGCCTCCCCTGGGTCTCCTCCGATGCATCCTGGCGGCTACAGGTGACCTCCTCAACTACCATCGTGCACCATTACCGCGAACACACCGATACCTATTTACCATACGCCAGTTCCTTGCCCGCTTCTTTCCTATGATACTTTCACGAGAGACACACCGGCCCCGTGAGGCACCACAGGGCACTGTTCGGAGCCGTGGACGAATCAACAGATCGGGTGCGAACGACGACGCCGCGTCCGCGTCTACTGGCGAGCCGCCGGGCGTCGAGGCGGACGTCCTACGGCGCTGGACGCCTTCCAAAACATCGTCGAGGTGGCGGTGCCGCCGATGGGCTTTTTAATCGCGATATACTACTCGGTGGATTACGCATTTATTTATGTATGGATGCAACTTTTCACGACACTACACCCATTCGTTTTTTTTTTCTGTCTCATACAGGGTGTACCGTTTTAATTCGGCGCAGTCGAGTCGTCGACCGGGCCGCGTTTTAATAGGGATCACTAGGGATCTTTTCGACCTAACTCGACTTGCTCACAAAAACGCTAAAAACCAATGAGGCGTTTTTAGGGAAATTCAAAAAAATGTACTAATTAGTCCAATCAACGAGCGAAAGCCCCCATGTAAATTGGTCATTAATTGTTATCAGCAAACAAAAAATATGGTCGTATAGAGAAAATAATTCGCGAAATTAAAAAAAAAAGTCAAAAATCGCGTTTTCGTATTTTTGCTGTATAAATTCCAATTTGTGTGTGAACAGACTTCTTGTTAACTACAGATATAGCCCAAGACAAACGGAAAATGATCCTTTTTTTCAAAAATTCAAAAAAAGTCTTATTTTTTCGAGTTATAACGATTTAAAAAAAAAAAGACGTTTTCAAAAATCAGCTTCTACAGAGGCAAAAATGATCGTACAGAAACGATCATGGGCTCATTTTATTCGCGAAGACTTGTACTTTCATACTATTAAAAAACCAAATCGCTTCTATTTAATTTTTGCATAAAAAAATGCGTTGTAAAATTGTACCATTTTTTCGAACCGGATTTTTTTGAATAACTCTTTTAATTTTGGTTTTACATTTTTGGCCGTTGCATATTTGAAAACTGGCATTCAAAACACGCATTTTAAAAAAAATAAGGTCCTACCTCAGGGAGCCGAGATATATTTTTTTTTAATTCCTGACAGCGCTGTATACGTCCGATTGACTTCACTTTTACACGAAATAGATCTCAGACTTTTCCTTTCTTAAAAAAAAAATATTTCAAATCATTTCGCATAAATTAAGTTGACATAATTGATGGGCGAAAGTACAGCGTTGGGTGCGGCACGCGATAGTCAATGCACGGCGACAGAGTGGAGGGACACATCGAAAACTAAACACGATTTCAAATCGATCGCACTCGCAAAATTATCTTGCCTCGGCTCCCTGAGGTCGTAGGACCTTCATTTTTTTTTAATGCGTGTTTTGAATGCCAGTTTTCAAATATGCAACGGCCAAAAATGTAAAACCAAAATTAAAAAAGTTATTCGAAAAAAACCGGTTCGAAAAAATAATACAATTTTACAACGTATTTTTTTTATTAAAAATTAAATAAAAGCTATTTGGTTTTTCAATAGCATGAAAGGAAAGTACAAGTCTTCGCGAATAAAATGAGCCCATGATCGTTTCTGTACGATCATTTTTGCTGATCATCTGTAAAAGCTGATTTTTGAAAACGTCTTTTTTAAATCGTTATAACTCGAAAAAAATAACTTTTTTAAATTTCTGAAAAAAAGGATCATTTTCCGCTTGTCTTGGGCTATATTTGTAGTTAACAAGAAATCTGTTCAAACAAAATTGGAATTTATACAGCAAAAATACGAAAACGGATTTTTAACATTTTTTTTTTAATTTATCACAAATGTTTATGAACCGATTTTTTTCGTTCAAATTTCATTCGACGCGCATTTTTAAGACCTACAACTTTCTAATTTAACTTTCTTGTGTAGGACTTGAAGCTTTTTTTTTATTTGCAAAAAAAAAGTTTTTTTTTTTTACTTTTGCGAATTTTTTTGGTTATGTTCGCCATTAAAACTTGAGTAGCAAAAAACGCTATCTTTCTTAGCATTTCTTCCTCTATACGACCATATTTTTTATTTGCTGATAACAATTAGTGACCGGTTTTCTCCCCGTTGATTGGGCTAAATGTGATGTAATGTATCAAGGGATGGTAGTCGCCGCGTCGGAAACAGACAATGAAAAACAACAGGAATGGTTTAGACTGTCAGCAAATGTATCTTACGAGGGGCAGTTCACTAAAGCAATGAACGTACGGGGACTGCAAAATTTCTAAATTCATTGAAAGTCTTCAACTGACCACCATGAATTCACATGACTACATGAATCCAAAAGACTTCACGTGATTTCAAATTTTCACGTGATTTCAAAATAATTACAACGCAGACACAGAATAAAACATTCGCTGGGATTACCCCACCAACGCGTTTGACATATGAAAACGGACACAGAAGTATTCGGCCAGTTAATTATGCAAAGCTCTAGTAGGTAATGCAAGTAGAGGTAGTAGAGTTCTTGGCCATAGTATTAGTGTGTGAAAAGTTACATATTAACTGGTATAGACTGCGTGCCTCTAATAGACAGTGTACCCTTGTCACGCAAATAAAATGCTAAAAGTACGCGAAATCACCGTACCAGAGAGACAGCATCTTATCTCCTTAGCAAAAAAAAGATATTACACAGTGTGAAATTAGCAGAGACACAGGTATACCACGAAGTACTGTACAGAGTATAATAAAAAAAATATGAAATTGATAAAACGGTAGTAAATACAGAACGATCACGCCGACCCAAAATATTAACTCAAAGAGATGAAAGGCAGATTATCTAACAAATAAAGGAAAATCCAAGTACTAGTGCCAGAGAACAATACAGAACAATATGTGCTGAGATTCAGGAGAGTACTGGAAAGAAAATTAACACTGAGACAGTGCGTCGAACCTTAAGAAAAAAGCGCTACCACGGCCGAGTTGTTCGAAGGAAACCCTGGATTAGTAAGGTCAACAGACAAAAAAGACTCACGTTTGCTGACCAGTATGTGAATGAGCCTGAAACTTTCTGGGATCAGGTTATCTTTAGCGACGAATGTAAATTTGAGATATTTGATTCATCCAGACGACAAATTGTATGGAGAAAACCTGGTACATCGTTAAATAAGGAAAACGTAAAACTTACCGTAAAACACGGCGGTGGATAGCTCATGGTGTGGGGCTGTATGGCGGCTGCGGGAGTGGGTAACCTTCATTTTATTGAAGGAATATTGAATCAATATTGTTATATTAATATATTGAAGTATCATTTACAGGCCAGCGCCGAAAAATTGGGATTGGGCGATCATTACATATTTCAACAAGATAATGACCCCAAGCACTGTGTCCGTAAATCGCGGGAATGGCTGCTATACCATGTACCGATAATTGAAAACACCGCCGCAGTCGCCTAGTACTAACCCTATCGAGCACTTATGGTCACATCTAAAACGATCTCTGCAAAATAAACGAATTACCAATAAAGAAGAGTTAAAAAATCATCTCTCAACCGAATGGAGTAATGTGACCCCGGAAGTGACCCGTAACTGGTGCATTCAATGCCAAATAGGCTGAAAGCTATTCTGAATTCTAAAAGATACCCCACAAGATATTAGATGTGCCGTTTTAAATTGTTTGTACCTTTCCTATTTTATTTTTCTTTTGGTGGCCGAATACTTTTGTGTCATATAAATTGGACATTATCGTGTTTTGTCGGCAGTTTTTAAATTGTGTCTGGTTTGACTACGTTTTTTTTGTGGTATAATAAAGCATAATGTTCATATATAATTGTGTTAATTTCTCTTGTTTGCCAGTCAGTGATACCTATTTCTTGTATGTAAATTTATTAGCAATATGTAGGGTGGCCGAATTCTTTTGTGAGTATGTGTAGTGTGTCTATAATAACGCATTCACGTTGGAAATTACGCCACACTGCACAAATGTTTGATGTACTCATAATAATATTCAACATTAATCTGTTTCTTGCAGTTTGCTATAAAAATATAATTCGTGCTAGAGATTAAGGCGACTTTAGGTTAGAAAAAATATAAGACTATTTAATGTATTGTACTTTAGTAGTCTACTTTTAGAGAAAAGACAATATTCCGCTTTTTCATAGGTACCTAATAAGTAAGATCCGGAAAGTGTGCCATAACGCGGGGTTAACTGCGTTTAGGTTCCCAAGTGCCCGCACGGGACCGGCGTACTACGGCATACTACGACTCCCAGTGCGCGTTACTAGAAACGGTCAGTGACGTACGTATGCACGGGCAAGAAATACACGCGTATATAATTTAGAAGGCGTTTAAAAAATACGGTTTATACTTTAATTATCATAGAGTTGTATAGTGCCGACTCTGCGTTATAGCAAGATTTTCGCGGACCCTAACAGACCCTTATCATAGGGAAAAACAGTGATGGTTGGAATAATTAAAAATTCCTGTATTATCGTAATGAAGATCCACGTCATATTTTGATATAATGATTAATGATATAATAGCAAAAAAAAAATACCAATGAAACTTTCGAACGCCTGTCACGCCAGAATATCTTGGAAAAGGCTTGCAAAATGTTTACGAAATATATTTTTTTCTTAATCAGTAAGTAAATACGTTTAGTAAGTTTTTTATTCTTGTTACTTTTTAGGAACCTCGAAATCTGTTAAAGTTATAATAATTCCAATTTGTATGTCATGCCAGCACTTCGTTTCTGATATTTTATAACAGGTTTGAGTTATAATAAGTTTTTATACTTCATTTGATAACTGTAGAAAAAAATCACAAATATTTTACAAGGCGTTACCATTTTCGAATTTTTTGTGTTTAAGTTTCATTTAAACTCTTCCTACAGTCATCTGAGACAGACACGAGAATTTTTAATTCCACATACAAATAAAGTACACTACACTGATGTCGGTATGTAATAGTAAGTAATACCATAAAAGAAATCAATAGTTAATTACGTACTTTAATAGTGTTTCACCTCGATCTGTGAGTATCCACTTTTCGTCACAATACAACGCCGCGCCGTCAAGTTATAGAACTCTACTGTGAGAATGGATGCGGTGACCTACACTGTAATTGTCTGATTATTAATCAGGTATTATTCTCAGTAATAATCCATTAATATCTAACAGCAGCTTTAATGGGAGAACATAAACTTTTTTAATGAATATGTGAGCGGTTAACACAATGGCGTCTAAAGAAAAATTCCGATGAGAAATCAGATTTCTGCAGGCACTTATATGGTGTATAAATTAACATTTAACTGTAATAATATTATATTATTACAAAAAAAATTAGGCCTATATAGAGATATAGTAACTCATTTGATAATTATTTTTTAATAGCGCCTACAATCACAAATTACGAATTGCATCCAATATTTAATTAGGATATATGTATGTATGTATGTCTTAAACAGAACACTTATGAGTATGACATTCACGAAACATTCACTCCGATTTGTATACAGATTATTTTTTTTAAATCACCACACAATAAGAGCAGCAATACACGAATTTAAACCTCGTGACTAAACCAAAGACTATCTGAAACAGTCGTCAGGAAATCCTCGATGTTCACCACCATATCCTTATTTAGTTATGAAACTGTTAGGTAAAAGCTATATGTGTATACGTGTATTTTATTATTAATTCGGTTTAATAGTATTGGCTATTCCATATTCTTAGCCGCATAAAATGAATATGCAAGTAATTCAACATAGCGGCAAAATTATTTTATTAGGTTTCATTATTTAAAATATCTACTAATTTATAATAAAAACCGCTTCCTAACAAATTGCTATTTCCACATCAATTATTTGTTTGTATCAGATTTCTACACATAATTTTGAAATCGGTAATAGAGGTTGTATTTAAAAATATTGGGGTGTTAGAAATGTAACATAGCGAAGTAAATGTAACATAGCGAAACCCGAATTTTTGTTTTTTTCTTTAGTTCATTGAAGATTTATAAAAAACAAGCGATTTTAGCAGGTTTTTTTTTAATATAGGATAAAATATTTTAGAATTATCAATTCATATATAGAAAAAAACGCCGGAGGTTCCAGTACCCACTCCGGGAGCAATTAATATATATGTTATAATATTTATGAAAAAAAAAATATGAAAAAATGGGAAAACAATCGCCTATAATCATGCAATGTATAGGATGTAGCTGTGCATACCTGGTTGCCTACCTTAAAACGCCTATATATATTTTATGGTTTTAGTATTCCTAGGTACATTACGTAATATCGGTTATTTGAAATGTAGATTAAATATATATATACGTATCTTTTTCGGTGGATTTCAAGTCACTTTAATTTGATATTAATTTTATTAATACAAATAGCAAACATGCGAATTAAAAAAAAATATATTTTTTTATCCTCTATATTTTTGAAACACGTTTTAGGCAAATACAAATTTTTTATACTCAAAATTTAACAGCTAAAAAAATATTATCGCGTTTCAAAGCATCATGTATTTTCAAATTAGCTGCATATGTTAACTAAAAAAGCCGAAATTAAGTTTAACTGGTTGCCTATTTTATTCACAATTTCTATACCTACATATACTTTTTATCAATACAGATTATTGCTAATAAATAAATATTATCAACGTTTGTCATCTGACATTAAAAGTCGTTTTGTTTGGAAGGTGATTTATTAAACAAAAACTATTGTACAGCCTGTTCCATATCCGAGGGTGACCATTAGAATCTCGGAAACTATAATGGATATGAAAAAGTTTAAATTGTGGGAAAGTTGGGCAATTTGGTGCCTCAATCAAATGCCGTTTAAACATTCAGTAATTTCTGAATGCTTCTGGAGATATCCGGAAAAAAGCAAAATTTTGAAAATATGTGATTTTTTGATACGAATACATTTCCTCGTTGCCACTTTTTCTTGTCTACAAAAAGACACTATCAGTTCTTGCATCCGACGTTTCTATTTTTCACTTACATTTCATTAAAAACCTGGTGACGTCACGGGCATGTGAAATAAATCAAATTAAGCGCCACTAAAAATCATTAGTTCACCTGTTCAGCGTTTTTGTGAAATATTTACAGTTTTGGAATTACATCTTAATAGAATTTATTCCATAAGTAGTTTCCACACAGTATCCGCACTGTATTCCACATAGTATCTAGTATACAGAATACTAATCCATTTAATTCAGTTTTCAATTTAATTGTGTGGTAGAAGAATGTTAAATTTCTAACCTTTATATACACAAAATATTTCCGAAATATAATTTTAGCACGATAATCAAAGCAGTTAACCGTAAATACATATCGCGTCCATTAGTCTTTGAAAAAGACAGTCAAATACCTCGGAATCATTCCTGTTTTATTTTCCATTTATTATTAGACTCAAGTTTAAGCATACCGAGGCCACTTGAAATTCCAAAACGTCGCGGCCTTATTTTTCTTTCGATATCCGACGGAGGCTTTGCGTAAAAACACACGAGAACACAAAGAGAATTGGATCTCGAGGCACGTCTGTAATAAATTCATTTAGGTTTACTTGTTCACACTCTTCGACTATCGCGATAAAGACGGAACTACTGTTTGTACATACTGCACCTGCCCTACCTTAAAAACTAACCCCTCGAAGTCGCGCTGCGTTGCGATTACAACAATCGATATTATTCGACCCAAAAATAGAAATGAAAGCGAAGGAAGAGGTCGCGGTATAATTATGTTATACCTATTTTTCGCCTTTGATAACATTAACGATCTTTTTTTTGCGAAATGAAGGTAGAATTTCGTGATAAATGCAGATCTAATGTCAAATATCTTAAGCGAGAAATTAACGCCAAAAAGGATGAGGGTCCCTAAGGTCTACTTTTGGTTGCCTCCAAAATTCATGTAAATAGGTGGAATCACTTTTGTATAACTTAAGAAATAATATTCAGAAATTCCAGATCAAACGGAACGTTTCAGAACTCTACTGACTCAGGTTATTTGTGTTCAAAAACTACAAATGAACGTACGCAATATAAGAGTGGAAAAAGTCAGTGTTCAAAAAGTAGTAAACAGGTAGTAAAAAAGCAGTAAAGTTCTTAAGCCAAAGAATCCATAAACCCTTAAGATAAAATTAAAACTAAAATTAAAATAAGACTTTCGACTCTAAAAAATCTGCAGATGTGTACACAAAACTCTAGCTTGTCATAACTCCAGAGACCTGAGTTCTCGACAGGCCGTAAACCTATGTAACGTAAAATTCTGGTCGTAAATTTTGGTCCTTTGGACAAAAATAGACCGACAACTTGATTCTTGATCGATTTCGAAGAAATATTCATGAAATGTTTGATGTATTGATTCATGAAGTCCTTCTACAACCTTTATGCAGCGCAGGAATTTAGTAGTGTTTAGTTTTCATATACCTACATGTTTTGTTTCATTTGCCTTACTCTTACATTACAGACTTTTTGGAGTTAAAGATCGTTAGTTTATAGTTTTTTTAATTCAAGAGCGAATGCTTCTTGAATAGGATTTTTTACTTATTTTCACTCTTATAATGCGTATGCTCATTTGTACATTTATGAACACATCCAGGGTGTCTACTTTTATTTATGTACAAACCCATATAATCCTCATTTTTCAAGATAATCGATTAAACTTTTTTTTTTGGTCTAAAGAGCATCAAAAACCGATCTTCTGATCCTACCGACGTTTTTAAGATGCAGCCCTATGGCCTGCTACATTTTTTTATATCTTCGAAATTCAGTAATCAGAACTCCTCAAAACTTAGAACCTCAGTATCCGAAATTTAAATAAAAAATATACAAAGCATTTCTTTCTACACGATCTCAAAGTTGAGTAAAATATATGTACGTAGATTTTGAAAGCCGTTAGACGAGTCAAGTGTGCCATGGAATTATGTGAAGTCAAACGAATCTTATCTGGAATCGTTTAAACATAATTTCGGCTCAATATTTTCCTTGTGTGCGTCAAGAAGTGTTCACACATTTTTTCCATATTACCTTGTTTTAATATGGATTTTGCACTAGTTTCATTTCAATATAATTTTAAACAAGACCAATATTAGCCCTTTTTGGGTGTAAATCAGTCAATTTGGGTCAACTATTCATTTTGAGTCGCCTATATCAGTCAACTATTATTGCGAAAATTCCAAAATCACTCCTATTTTCAGAATATACGGCCTGATGTCTGTTTTTTGAATGAATTTTTTGACGTATTTTCAAAAATCATGTTTGCTATAGAAAGGGTATCCCCCCATAAATATGGTGAAATGCCCCCCCTTTTTTTATTTTCTTCGCATGATGAAAGTGTTTCTTAAGGCTAATTATGAAAGGTAGATCGAATTTTAGGTCCAAAAAATTTTTATCTCAGCTAGGTATGGAAAAAACCCTGTTTTTTACATGTTATTTTTTTTCTCGGTTTTTAACTGTCGAAAAAATCAGAAAAAATTCATGAGTACAGAAAATATGATTAGTTTTATGTAAACATTTTTTCACTCATTCAAGATCATTATGACCACTAAAAAAATTATTAAAACATTAAAAATCCCATATCTTTTAACCAAAAAAAGCTTCAGGATCAGATTTTTAATATGTTATATTTTTAACTGTTTTTTACTACCTCAAATTTTTTAAGATTTCATGCCCAAAAGTGCCCAAAAGTGCGAAAAATCAATTTTTTGTGTTTTTTAATCATCATTTTATAGTGTCCTGATTTTTTCTTGCACTAAAAAGACTCAAATGACTTCAAACAATTAAAAATTTATGGGGGATACCCTTTGTACTTAAAATAATTCTTACATTCAACTTGACAGTTCTGGAATTAATAATAGTTGGCTGTTTTCGTATAAATTATAGCAATGAATTACCTTAGTTCGCAGGAAAAATTCGATAATTCGGGAGAGTTTATAAAAATATTTGTCTACTACTGTTAGTCAAAATTAAGTTAGGTGATTATAACATTCAACTGTCTTGACATAATTATATGGTATACTTCCATCTAGGGGCTTTCAAATTCGATATTTTGCTCAATTTTGAGATTGTATAGAAACACCTTGTAATATCTTTTGTTCAAATTTCGTATACAGTTCCTGACAGTCCAGTAGGCAGATACTGTTATGTGTTCTTGAAACATATAGGGCTAGTTTTGATGGTTGCCTATGTATTTTTTTGCGTAGAACACAATGCGCGGGGTCCGTAGAGCTGAAACCGTCCGCTAATGTTTTAAATTAACAATTTCTGAAAAAAAAAACGTATTTTCACTTTTTTCACATTTCCGCTTATATCTCCGTTCCTTGGCATATTTTATATAGCATATTCATAAAAGAAGTTGTAGCCTATTGAATTTCCAAAATTTTAAGGCCAACCCGAAGTCTCCAAGTACCATTGTCAACTTGCAAATGACTGCTGAAGTTGAAAAAATGCTATTTTTTCACCATTTTTTTACTTCGAAAGTAGGGCGACTATGATCATGAAATTTCTTGGAGGGACTGCTGTTTGTAGTATGTAGTGGACTCAAATTTTAAATAAATAAAATCGCTAAATGGTCGTATTGAATTTCTGGTGTATAAAAAAATCGTAGCAGCAGCGTAAAAATCTTGAAAAATGAGGATTATATGTAATCCTAATAACACCGAAAAATATCGAACGTGTGCGACCTACAATTGAAGAAGATCGCCATTTGACTGTGCGCGAATCTTGGAATTCCAAAAACTTGTGTTTCGAGACCGACAATTTGGGAATGACTCGAGTGTTTGCAAAATCAATTCCAAAATTGCTCACAGTAAAGCAGAAAAAGCTTCCCTTCGCAGTAGCCCATGTTAATGTTTTTTTTTTCGATTATAATGGCGTTGTGCATCATAAATATGCTCCAAGAGGGCAGACGATTAACAAATAATTTTACCTTGAAGTTCTGAAAAGATTACGTGACGTAGTGAGAACCTCGTGTAACAGTTTTTGACAAAAAAAATTCACAACGTCGCCAGCGTCCGTACAGTCCCGACATAGCCTCCTTTTAGCTGTTCCCAATATTGAAAATTCCGTTCAAAGGGCACCGGTTCGATAACACAGAGACAATTCAAACGAGTGCGATGAGTGCACTGAAGGCCAATCCGAAACTGACACTTCAAAGAAACTTCAGAACGACTACGAAAGAACTACGAGTACTTCAGAACGTGGAAACACTAATGGGGGTGTGTTCTTCAGTCGAATTGGGATTACTCTGAAGGATGCCTTGAGCCGGATGACGAAGAATAATGCCAGCACGGAGTTATGAACGTAGGTCGGATACTTTTGGGACACACCTCGTATGTTAGTCAATGGAATTCGGAAACACGTCGTTTGGTCTGGAATCGACTGAACAGTATTTGTTCAATTATAAAAAAGTTGTTCCACCTGTATTTACAATGAACTGAATGAATTTGCAATGAAAAAAATCGGCCCTAGGGACCGTCATAATTTTAAGAACAAGATCTCCTCAAAGCAGGACATGGAGGAGACCTGAGACCTGTGTATATAAAAATATGACTACCCGACAGAATTATTTATTGTGGGCGTCTTATTACGCAAAAAAATTGTAATGATACGACACGACGCGTCATTCTGATAAGGATTTAGATAAGTTTGGGCTATGCCGACATTCGATTTTGAATTATCTGGTGATATGAAGTGTCGACTTTTGGACGACGCACTTACGAATTGACGCGGACGGGAATCTCTCTCTACTCTATAGAATGCGATAATCGTAAAGAAGCTACCATACCGGGGATTATCAGATTTAATAAGGCATTATTATTACACTCGAGCAATTAAGAAAAAAAAATCAGATTTGCTGGAAATTTTTGTTCGGGATTATTCCCAAACGTCGATGTCCTGATAAGATACTTTTATCGTATTAATTATTGATACATTAAAATGTTATAAATTAAGAACGTGTGCATAAAAACACGTACAACACCGGGTTTTTATTATCTCATACTCACGAAAAAACCGGTACCGGAAAAAATGGTACCGACTTTTTACCTTTAGAAAATGGATAGATATATTCCACTGCCTGATACTGTGTTTATTAATTATTACTTTTTAACGTCTTTACCCTAGTAGGATAGCGCTCTCAGTAAGGTGCTTAAATTTACATGTAGGTATCGGAAAACTTGCATCCTACTAAATAAAACACGGCATTGGGTCATTAAAACACGAATACATCTTTATTGTAACATCAGTTTATATTTATGAAAGTGAATATATATGCAAAAAATCAATGAAACCAACATCATATGAGAATTTATATTTCATCGTTTCGCCTTGCGTGGAAAAGTAAGTTCTACTTATTGCATTCAGAATTTATAAAAAAAAAATAGTATACATATAATGTAAATAAGCTAGATCACAAATAAAATATTGTCACAAATTATTCTTGTTAAGACTGTTTTGGGCATACCAATTTATTGCATAATAAATTGTAGAATTTCTTTTTCAATAAAATTTCCAATTTTATATATTTTTACCTAACTGTTTACACTGCGATATTTGTAACAATTTATTGACCAATTTCAACATTGCCAACAGTCTTCGTTAGGGAATTACTTCGTATCTTCGTACTAGATGCAAATTTCCCTTTTGATGAGCGACTCCAAGAATGTAACTAAAATGACAAGGTTGGTACATGAAAATGAATGTAAAAAGTTACTAAATATCCCTAAAATTGGCCACGAAATTAGAGCGAGTTTTAATTCTACAATTTATTGTGAACAATAAATTAGGAGCAATTTCTGTTTTCTGAAGAGACCAAAATGGCGTCACTCAGCTGGACGGGGCCCATCAATATTTGGCCGAATGTGTAAATTTTACACGCCGCTATCCTACTAGGGTTAAAACGGTGACTGCTTGTAGCGACATTCATATTTTAAAAATATTTTTACCCGTTTCTTAAAACGAAAAGATTAACGATGAGTCATTAGAATTAACGAAATCTTTCGACATGCGATGATGAATATTACGACATATTATGTAGCAAAAAAAATACTAAATAAAACTCACCAGTGAGGGTGCCCTGGTTCTGCGTACCGGGTTTACATTGGAGTGCGCGCTGAGCGCCACTCGTATCCTCCTGGGATGCCAGTTTGGATAGCAACACTTTTCACCGAGCCTGAAAATAATCAGAACATGTTTCACTTACATTTTTCACATACATATCTAAAAAGGCTGCACATAACAAAAACAAAATGTACCCCAAACCCCAAAAAGTATAATCAGATGTTTAACGGTCAGAGTGCCCACTAACAATTCATACATACGAGGTGTGGCTATTAAATAACCGAACTGCTGTCATAACACTTTTTATTCGTTAGCAATTATAGTAGCAACTTTTTCGCCTTCAATGTACTCCCCTTGGCGATCTCTACACCGCTCCATACGATTTTTCCATTGTTGAAAGCAGTGCTCGAAGTCTGCTTCTGTCAGTTGGTTCAGATCCTCCGTCGCTTTTGCTTTAACCGCTTCCACACTTTCGAATCTTGTCCCTTTCAGTGTCACCGTGTCTAACAAGCCTGGATCAGTGTCAATGTTGTTTAGAACGTCAGCACAAATGTTCATTCTTGATTCGTTTTGCTCAGGAGTGAGAAGTTTTGGCACCATTTGTGCAAAAACATTGCGCATGTTGAACGATTCATGCAAAATCTGGCGAACACATTCTTTGTCGATTCCTGTTATTTCAGCACGCCCTCGGATGCTTAAACGACTATCTTTGCGGATTAATTTACCAATTTGTTCAATGTTTTCAATGTCGTCGGTCGTTTCACGTCCCTCTTTAAACAGTTTAAACCATTCAAAAACTTGTGTGCGGGATACACATTCATTCCCGTACACTTCTTTTAACATTGCATAAGCTTCTGTAAAAGTTTTCCCCAGTTCTGAACACTTTTTTCGACGGTTCACTGAACTAATTCAAACGACTGCTACAGTCAAACTGAGCGACCCACTGGCTGGTCCAGCGAGCTCAGGGTGGCGAAAGTATCACCAGACAGTTTTGTTCAAACTTGTCGCGACACGCTCGCAGCGCGCTGGTAGCAGCATCAGTTCGGTTAATTAATAGCCACACCTCGTATATATTGTGACATTTGTAAAAGTGACATTTGTGACAGCTGACATTTATTAAGTTTTATAGTTTACATACTTAGTTTATTTAGTTTATACACACTAGTTATTAGTAAAGAATTGTATGGAATGACATATTGAATATTCTGGATGTCAAAAGAATTTTCTAGAAATGTAGAAACTATAAATACTGGTGTGGTTGCTAGGAGTTAGTTAGTTATGTTTTGAATGTTACATGGTTAAGACCCACGAGTTGTAGATTGTTAAATAAACGTGTTTGAACAGAAAAGCGAGTAATTTGAAGTGAAATTCGTAACATTTTGGTGACAGCGGTGGGATTAACGAAGAATTTGAAGAGGAAAATTGTATATGGTGAATACGAGGGCAACAAGATACGACGAGGAAACGACGACGATGGATGTGAGTGAGATTCTAAAATTTTTGCAACAAGGAGAAGAAAAGCGACAGCAAGAGGATGAAAAGCGACGACTGGAGGATGAACGACGACGGCAGGAGGACCGTGAGGAGGCAGAAAGGCGAGAGGAAAAGCGACGACAGGAGGACGAACAACGACGACGAAAGGACCGTGAGGAGGCAGAACGACGACGACAGGAGGACCGTGAGGAGGCAGAACGACGACGACAGGAGGACCGTGAGGAGGCAGAAAGGCGAGAGGAAAAGCGACGGCAGGAGGACGAACAGCGACGACAGGAGGACGAACGGCGGCGACAGGAGGACCGTGAGGAGGCAGAAAGGCGAGGAACAGCGACGGCAAGAGGACGAACGGCGGCGACAGGAGGACGAACGACGACGACAAGAGGACCGAGACGAGGCGGAGAGGCGTCATCAAGAAATTTGCGAGTCTCAACAAATAATAAACACCAGGTTGAATGCATTTTCTGGGAGGATTGATGGCGTGGAACAGCAGATTGACCAGGTAGGCCAAAAAGTCAATAGAATTGAGAAGGAGTTTCAGGAGAATAGGGAAGAAATCGAAAGAAGACTCGAAAGAAGATTAGAGGACACCAAACGGCAGGTACAAAAAGAAATACTGGAAAAGATAGAAGGGCTGGAGCACCAATTACATCGTACTTCAATTGCCGATTCAGGAGATTGTTCGACCTCACCAGCTACTCCGTTACAACATTCAAGCCTTATGCATACTGAAAGGTCAGTACACAAAATGCTTAAGCCTCCTACGTACGATGGACAGTCATCATGGTCCATGTACCGCAGACAGTTTGAGGCTGCCGCAAAGGCCAACGGATGGACTCCACAAGAAATGGCTACTTCGCTAGTCATATCTCTCAGAGGTCAGGCTTTAGAAATTTTACAGAGCATCCCGGAAGAGCAGCAAAACGATTACGACAGGATTGTAGGCGCGTTAGAAATAAGGTATGGACACAAATATCTCCGTCAAGTTTACCAGTCCCAGATCAAGAGTAGACAGCAAAGAAGCAACGAGTCTCTTCAAGAATATGAAGCTGACATCGAACGACTCATTCATTTGGCATACCCTCAAGCACCCAAAGAATTTCTCGAACAAATTGGCATACAGACTTTTATTGATGGACTAGTAGACACTGAAATGCAGCAAGCTTTGCGGCTTGGCAGACACACCACGATTAGTGATGCACTCGTAGCTGCTTTGGAATTTAAAGCAGCTAAAGAAGCATCGAGGAGCTACAAATCCAGAGTAAGGCAAGTTAAATTCGACGAATGCCAATCACTTCCCGAGACCATGGAGAAAATAATGCGAGCATTGGATGAAATCAAACAGTCGAACTCACCACAAAAGGAAACCAGGCGCTGCTACAACTGTGGAAAAATTGGGCACCTACAGCGTTTTTGCAGGGCTAGGTCAAGGTCCCAGTCAAGAACGAACTCACCAGATCGACAGCCAGATTCGAGATCAAGATCCAGGAGTCCAGACAAGAGAAACTGGAGAGAAGAAAAATGGGACGTTGAAGACTTCTCAGCATAGGACTAGTCGTTCCCCAACCCCAGACCGAAAACCTCGTTCCAGATCACTAGCAAGCCGAAGGTGGTCCATCTGGAGAGACTCGCAAGGTATACAGGACATAATCCACCCGACTGGTTTGTCGTCGAGGATCCACCGCCTAGGACTGAAGACAGTGTTATTCGGGACGAATAACCCTTAAAGAGGGGAGCAATGTGACATTTGTAAAAGTGACATTTGTGACAGCTGACATTTATTAAGTTTTATAGTTTACATACTTAGTTTATTTAGTTTATACACACTAGTTATTAGTAAAGAATTGTATGGAATGACATATTGAATATTCTGGATGTCAAAAAGAATTTTCTAGAAATGTAGAAACTATAAATACTGGTGTGGTTGCTAGGAGTTAGTTAGTTATGTTTTGAATGTTACATGGTTAAGACCCACGAGTTGTAGATTGTTAAATAAACGTGTTTGAACAGAAAAGCGAGTAATTTGAAGTGAAATTCGTAACAATATATACAATGTGTCTACTTTTATTTATATGCAAATCTATATAAATCTCATTTTTTAAGATGATTGAACTTTTTTGTTTTAAAGGTCACCGAAAACTGCTTCTGATCCTATTGTTGTTTTTTTTATTTTAAATAAAAATCATATTATTTTTTAAACATGATTCCATTGCGTTGATTAGAACCCCTCAAAATCCCCATATGCGAAATTTGAACAAAAAATATACAAGATACGACCTGGAAGTTGAGAAAAATATCGAATTTGAAAGCCGCTAGACGAGTCAAGTGTGCTGAAAAATTATGTATGTCAAGACAGTTAAATGTTATCTGGAATCACAAACGTAATTTTTGGCTTTATATTTTCCTTTCATTATATAAATGCTATTATAATTATAAAATGCACCTACAAGAAAAAAACTGTACTAGACTACTGAACTGTAGTAGTTCAGATCGAGATTAAGTTTAAGCGAGTACAGAGATAACATTCAACTGTCGACTTAATTCTATGGCACACTTGACTCGTCTAAAAGCTTTCAAATTCGATATTTCACTCAAATTTGAGATTATATAGAAAGAAACACCTTGTATATTTTTTGTCCAAATTTTGCATATGAGGATTTTGAGTCTGGATTCAGATTAAAAAAACCGCTAGATGGCCATAATGAATTTCGGGAATATAAAAAAAAATCGTAACAGGCCGAGCCAAACGGCATCTTACAAGCGACGCGACGGTAAGAAGAAGCAGTTTTCGATGCCCTAAAACGAAAAAAAGCTTAATGGATTTGAAAAATTGAAGATTATATAGATTCTACTCGTGTATGTATTAAGGTGGTCCTTATTTTTTAAGTTCTGAAATATTGTGGCCCCACACAGTGGGCGAAAACGGCAAAATGTTTCTCAAAATAAGATAACTCCCCACAGAAACTCCGATGATTGATTTTTTTATTTGACAGTTTTGGACAGTAGATTAAAGGAAAATTGGGCCGACACACGTTTGAGGTTTAAAGAGGGGGGAGAGACACCCCATAAGGGACCCCATATCCCAGTAACTTTACAATTAAAGCTTTTAAGCTGCAATAACCGCATACCTCCTACTTTTAAACCCCCCCGACCTTATAACATAAGCTTTCAAAACCCCGTGACCCCATAACCTCAACTTTTAGACCCCCATCTACACAAAAATCAATTTTTCGAGCCCGACAACTCTAAAACTGAAGCTCTTATGCCCAATATCTCTATAACCTAAGCTTTCAATCCCCATGACCACATAACTTAAGCTGTTAAACCCCTATAACCCCATAACCTCAGTTTTCAAACTTTAGAATCCATCCTATAACCAATGGCTTTATACTCCTACAAAGAAAACCTCCTAAATCAAATCTAAAGGTTCAAAACTGATGTTATGGGGTTATAGGGGTTTAACAGCTGGGGTTTATGGGGTCATGGGGATTAAAAACTTAGGGTATATAGATATTGGGGCATAAGAGCTTCAGATTTTGGGTTCTCGGGCTCGAAAATTGAGTTTTGCGTACATGAGGATCTAAAAGTTGAGGTTATGGGAGTATAAAATTTCAAGTTATGGGGTCACGGGGTTTTGAAAGCTTATGTTATAAGGTCGGGGGGTTTAAAAGTTGGAGGTATGCTGTTATTGGAGTTTAAAATCTTTAATTGTATAGTTACGGGGATATGGGGTGTCTCTCCCCCTCTTTAAACCTCAAACGTGTGTCGGACTAATTTTCCTTTAATCTACTGTCCAAAACCTCTAAATTAAAAAAAATCACAATGATCGGAATTTTCTGTGGGGTTATCTTATTTTGAGAAAAATTTTGCCGTTTTCGCACACTGTGCGCCATCCCCAAAACTGTTCCGATACATGTCAGTAGTCACCCATTTTCTTTTATTTGGTTATGGGTGAGAATAATTGAGCGTTTGCTTTTAAATGTGTACTAATGATTTTTTAAATTTATCCTAGAAATATGAAAAAAAATGGGATGCGGAGGTGGTGACTTCTTAGATAGCAATTTTTATAATATTATACGAGTAGATAAGATTCGTATACTTACAATTAAGTAGTCGTATATATTTTGAAACTTTTAAAAGCATTTGAAAAACAACGAAAAATAAGTCACGTAAAATAACTTATCATTGAAAAGCTATACACCTTCCAATTTGTATATCCCGACCAATGCCTTATATTGTTATGTATGTACATAGTATGTATGCATGTATGTACATACATATATGCCTGATTTCAAGTAAGTACGCTATCGTCTTCATAGATAATGGATGCGGATGAGATAATAAACTTATATAAAAACAAAATTTCCCATGTAATTTATAGCATTAATAAGGTAATTAAGACTCGATACCTCCAACATCAAAACCAATAAATACCTTAAAATTAGTATTAAAAACATCAACAACATTACTTTTAAAAGCATTTGAAAAACAACGAAAAATAAGTCACGTAAAATAACATCACTATACACCTTCCAATTTGTCATCCCGACCAATGCCTTATATTGTTATGTATGTACATAGTATGTATACATGTATGTACATACATATATGCCTGATTTCAAGTAAGTACGCCATCGTCTTCATAGATAATGGATGCGGATGTAGATAATAAACTTATATAAAAACATAAATTTTGCATGTAATTTATAGCATTAATAAGGTAACTAAGACTCGATACCTCCAACATCAAAACCAATGAATACCTTAAAAATTAGTATTAAAAACATCAACAACATTAATAATAAAAATGCCACAGAGCAATTGGTTGAAGATTGCGGTTAGACAGCTGGTAACACCGTTATTCTAGAATAAAAAAATTGGCGAGATGTAGAGAAAGAAAACACAAAAAAATATCTTTATACATAACTGCCCAATAGGGTTAACCAAGTGTCAAGAGGTAGTCGAACGAAACAGAACACAATCCTGGAAATAATTCAAGGTCGGACATTAATACTTTTTCATTAATCATGGTCAATAAACTTTAACCGGCGGCGGTCGTCACAATGTAATATTTTATTTAAACGTCATGCAAGTTAATGTTACTAACAATAAAGACTGGTAGAATTTGAAATGCTCATACTTTTTTAATAAAGCGTGGAACTTATAAATAAATGTATGCAAATTTCACGGGCCGTTACTGATCATGATCAAAAATAATATATGTAGGTAGGTATTTAATGACTACGTTACTTTTCGTCTTTTCACAATGGTACAAAGAAGTTTAGCTTCAACATAATTCCTAACAATCTATTGTTTCATATACGACTTTTAGAATATAAAATTAGCAAAAACATACTGCAACCTAATAAATGCCTATTAAAACCTGATTTCAAAAGACGTGTGTATACAGAGCAAGATTTTAAAGGTCATACGTCAACCATCAAACATTGTTAAGTAGGTCAAGTACCTACTTTTTAGAAGAAATCATATATCGGGTGTCTCAACTCTATTTAGACAGACGATATCTTGGAAACGGTTTGATATAGAAAAAAATGTGAAGCATAAAAGTTCTATTAAAAAGGTGTGTCTAACCATTTTATTTTTTTATTTACAGGGTCCACAAAAAGGCAACACGTTATGCAATTTTTCAAATGGAACACCCTGTATATTTCGCCATCTTTAGATTCTCCTTTTTCAATTTCTAGACATATTATATTATTAACGGTTTATGAGATACCAACAGTTTAATCCCGAGTCATAGTCAGTTTCCATATTCTTAAATTAATAAGACAAGCAGGCCTTAAACATGAAACCGATGTTTCTCTTCAGTTCCCTGTCTTCCGTGAAAATATTTTGTAATAATATTATGTTTTTTTTTGTTGCGTTACTATTTCTTATTGTTGCATTAATACAAAACGTGTTACACTATTTTTTTTCAATATCTCATAAACCATTAGCAATAAGTATAAGACATAGTTAATAAAATGTATTTAAAAAAAAGTTCCATTCGAAAAATTTAAGTTGTATAACATATTGCATCTTTTAGGCCTCCTGTACATAAAAAAATTAAACAGTTAAACACACCCGTTTAAACTGAATAACTTTTCTATTTAGCACTTTTTTTCTATGTCAAACCGTTTCCCAGATAATGCTCGTCTAAATAGAGTTGAGACACCAGGTACATACATAAAAAAATCATAAACACACTATGCGTATTACTACAACTCTGATATAAATATATTATAACTTGTAACAAATAATTATTCTGTTAATAAGGCATAAATAAAACTATACCTACTGTTAAACTAATTGCAAGCACTTTTTTTCTGTCAAACCGTTTCCCAGATAATGCTTGTCTAAATAGAGTTGGGACACCATGTACATACATCAAAAATCATATTAAACACTATATGCATATTACTAGAACTATGATATATATTATAACAAATAATTATTCTGTTAAAACGCACAAATAAAAATATACTATTAAACTACTTATATTTTTTAAATGAATCAAGCGTGATATAAAACCACTTAAAACTACAATTTTGTTAATCCAAAATTTCAGAACATTGGAATTATTACAAACTCGCCCTTTTTATTACAATTAATTACAAAAAAAAAAAATAACCAAAAACATAATAATGACAATGTTTTTGTAATTTTTTGTTCGTTTATACAACAAATGTAAGAGTAAAATTTACAATTCCACATCACATTGTCTTTTAAAATGTGTATCAGGCAACCTATAACAATACATACAAGAAATAAGTATAATAGTAAACATTTCCAATTACACATCACATTATCATTTAAAATTTGTAAAAGCTGTGAAAATATACATATGCAGTAAAATTTTAATTATCGTTTACAACCAAGTAACTAACTAGCAAGAAAATTCCCAACCGCTTTTGACTGCTCTTTTCCCCGTTAATCTGAGATAGAGAAGGAACTCAAACATGTCTTCAGAATATGTTTCAACATCACCAACTGCCACCATGTTAATTCACCGCCTTTCTTTCAAAACAATTAACAATCACTTCTTACCAAAATAAAGGGAAAACTAATCTCAAATGGAATGCTTTCTACGAGACACCGTTCGTAATCCAGCAGCACATAAGGCAGATCTGGACGAAAATACTCATCAAAACCGACAACCCCGTGCACTAATTGTCCCTCCAGCCGACCAAATAGAATCCGATATGGACGGCAACTAATGCAAATTGTAGAAATTCGTATGACGCTGTTGCGAAGTTTGTTGTTATATGATAAACCTCACGTAGCCTATTATACTCCCAGCAGAAGGTGAATGTGAAATAATAACAAAGCAGCTACGGGCAAACCGGTCATATGTAAGTTTTACTAATTGTCATCGTGTTGTGTTAAATGCTGCCCTTACAATAACTAACGACGTTTTCAAGAAGTGTGAAGGAATTATTCTTCAATACAATTTTGTTACAAATCAGTGAAAGCGAGATTTTCTGAGTGCAAGTGGGGGGTGACAGTGTGGAAGTGAATGGTAATGGATACAGGCAAACATATTCGGAAAAAGTTCAGATTCATTGGAGTTTACTATTTTTTTAGGGTGATATTGATAGAAAAATTTGGACAATATTTCATATTGGAGATGGAGCTTACATTAAAATATTTAAGGTGAGATACACCTCCTGTCCACCTGTATATTAATAGGTCGATTCCATTTCCTACAGCTTATCTTAAGAAATCGCCCTCTCAGTACGTGTATATGAATGGGTCGCAGATTTCATGCAAAATATGCAACATTATAAACATGTGAAAGCTGTCTGACTATGATTTTATTATATGCATATGTATATATGTATAGTCCTTCTAATTTTAATTGAAAATGATAAATACGCCTAGGGAACAAAAAAAGCGGTGCAACTTTATGATTCCATGGGCGTGCATCTTTTATAAATTCGAAAATTGTGAAATAATGTTTTTCATTCAAATCAATATAGGAGATTAAAATTAGCCTGCATACAAAACTCTTAATATGTGTAATATAATTTGCTGTAAATAATGCTCATTTAGCCAGACAATCTCAAAAAATTGTCTGTGTTAATAAACGTAGCTGAAATACACGTCACTGGCGCCTTAAACACGTAGAATTTCTGAAGTCGTAAATCATTTTAACGACGTCATATCATAATCATAATAATAATCATAACATAGTATAAAACAAAAGTCGCTTCCCGCTGTCTGTCCCTAACTACCTATGTATGCTTAGATCTTTAAAACTACGCAACGGATTTTGATGCGGTTTTTTTAATAGATAGAGTGATTCAAGAGGAAGGTTTATATGTATAATACATGCATAATATAGTAGAGAAACACTGATAATTTTAGAGGTTTCTAATGTGATGTCGTAAATAAACATTTTTTCCGCTTACATTGCAAACGCTGGCTGAACCCTACGAGATAGATCAAAATAATGTACTACAGTATTGTACACCTTAAAAAAGGTCTACAAAAAAGTCCGCGATGGTATATGTCTATCTCTTAGGGATAACCCACAAGAACCATTTTTTATATTTAGTATCAGCATTGTACCCGTGCGAAGCCGGGGCGGGTCATAGTTACATATAAAGCAATCCTTTAGTATACTGGTCGGCATTTGCTGGTTGCCGGCATCGCGTTGCCGGCTCTTCAAAATTTTTCTTAAGTATAGTAATATACATAAAGTTGTATGAATTTATAATTATTTTTTTCCAGCAATTTTAAACGCTTTATTTTAATACTAACTAATAAATTTATATCAATGTATTTTTTTTTTAATATTTCCAAACTAGCTTTCTAAGAACGTCACGAACTAACAGTTTACTGAAGTATGAAGTATACTTGTATAGTGAGCTTAGCAATTTAGAAAATATATCTGACAACCTTGCTTTTTTCTACCTATTTTCAATTTAGAATGGAAATAGAGTATGTACATATATGTATATAACCGAAGAGCAAACAAAAAATCGTATAAGCACGTAAAAAGATGACGAAAAGTCAATGACGAGTGGTGGGATTGCAATCGCATGTCTTATACATATACCATTACGCAACCAAGTATCTACACAAAAAAAGTAAAGATAATAGAAACATGTAGTATAAATAAGTACTCACTGCAAATATGTATGTTCCAAGATGATAATTCGATAAGGACATAAGGTTAATAGGTTTTCACATTATACCGTAATCTGTCCTGGATTGTTCACTCATATTGTTAGCGTTATACTGAGTGAAATTTATCTAATGCAAAATATTGGGCAAACCGACAGGGAAGATAAGATTCTTTTTTCATTTGACTCCATTTATCGCACCTACATAAGTCTAATTAATGTAGATAAGGTATTATTACTCACGTGTAAATAGACATATTAAACAACGAAGTGGTTAGATGCACAACACAAAGCTTTCACACCTACACACATACATACATGTGTATGTATGTATGTGGGGCATTCCACGCCAAATCGGACGGTTTCAAAATTTTTTTTTTCATTTCCCAATTATTTGATATTTTTTAATACCCATCAAAAGACCCTTTCTGGTAAATTTTGAGATTTTTTTGATTACCCGCTCCAAAGATATCGAATTTTCAAAAAAATCGCTGTTTTTTTGTTTTTTTTTTTTTTTTCAACTCAATAATGGTCCAAATTGACTTTTTTTCAAAATTTTTGTTATCCTTCACTTTTAAAAAACACTATAGAATAAAAAAAATTAAAAATTGCTTTTTTTAATTTTTTTTCCCAAAATTTTTGACGACAAACAATATATTTTCAACAACTTTTAAGCATGGTCCGATCGTGGGACCACCATGGCCACTATTTTTTTTTTATTTTTTGAAAATCTGATTTTTCTTTCTCTATTAATCATTATTAATACCAATTTTTCCTAAATACGCGTTTCTATACTGATATGTTACCCGTATATGCTGTATCGTAATCCACGTTGACTTGACGAGGCCTGTCACATACGAAGTGGGCGGAAAAATCTCAAAAATTATGAACTTTTTCGAAATCAATATTTGACTCAGCTTGAGGTCACATGAAGACGGACTAGAAAAAAAATGCGAAATTCGTGCAAAGGCACTTTTCCTTACCCGGTTTCGGCCTTTGAAATTTTAATTTAAATTTTATTAATCACTGGTGTATTATAAGAAGCAATTAGTTTACAAAAACATTGTCATCAATAATGTTTGTTTGCTTAAAGTGTAACCGCTACAATACATTGTAGGTGGGGTATCCCGCAATGCCAATAAATGTTAATTAATTACATCCTACCATACATAACATAATCAGTGTAATCATGCATGCAAGTTGACATTTCGAAACAATTAAGTATTTATAAGATATTGATGAATATCTTATGTATCCCCTTACCTATTGCTGAGGAATGGAAACAATTTTTCTTTACACCTTTTATGAATTAAAAAAATGAGGAAAGTAATCAATCTACATAAAAAAAATTAACACATTTTACTCTAAATTCGAGTTACTAAAAAATATTTTTTGTTGACATTCTGGTACATAATTTTTTTAACTATACCAGAATGTCAACAACAAACATTTATATTAAACTAGCGACCCGCCCCGGCTTCGCACGGCTTATACACCATATTAGAAACCTCTAAAATTATCAGTGTTTCTCTACTATATTATGCATGTATTATACATATAAACCTTCCTCTTGAATCAATCAAAATCCGTTGCGTATTTTTAAAGATCTAAGCATATATAGGTAGGGACAGAGAGCGAGAAGCGACTTTGTTTTATACTATGTTATGTTATGATTACAATGTAATTTTATAAACTTTAGTATACTTAGAACAGATAACCTTTATGACCAATATATGATCTTTTGTTTCTAATTAAGTGTGTTAATTAGAACACAACTAAATATTAATAACTTTTTCAATTTTGATAAATAGTACTAATTTGGATATTGGAAAAATTGGATATTTAACATTAGGTAGGTATTGCATATTTAACATAAATGACATGTTCAAATATGGACATCCAAAAAAGAAACGTCATCAACTCTGGCTATGTACGAGAGATGGAAATAGCAGTCATGTGTAAGCTTTTCGGTTATGTCAAACTTTTTGACAAGTGACTCCCACAATTTGTAATATAAACAATGGCTGTCCTATGATGTGTCTTGACAAGTAAATTAGGTTATAAATTCGATTAAGAATAGAAATACGTCTTTTTTCTCGGCCAACTTTGATGACGTTTTTTTTTTGGATGTTATATAATTTTGAATAACAATATATATAATTAATTAATGAAACAAATGAGAGAGTTTCTCATAAACTAATCTAAAGTCTTTCATATCATTACACGTCCATTTTGAACACATTTCTGCAATTAGTACCTAGTTAAAGTATTTGTTGTACAACTGTCATTAAAATTTACTGTAAATAAAAACTGACATTTTTAATGACTAATGAAATGACTGCCTTGAGTTTTACAAATGTTGACATTTACAAGAGTGTGTTAAAAAATTTTACTTCTTCACCACGATGTTAGAAGTTTTAAAAACACTAATTTTAACTTAAAATTTATTTGTAATCATATCGTCACATATGTAGTTACGATTTCACAACATAGACGATGCTTGTTTAAAAATACAACAATAATTAACTATCAATAGGACAGCTCTGTGTTTAGAATTTACTGTGTTTAGAATTTACCTTTTCTTTAAATTGACGTCTAAATATTATTTTCGAAATTAATAAGGTAACTTTTTTATTTTTGAGTTTATGGAAAAGTGGTATTCGGAAAAATGTTTTTTTGAATACCTAATTCTACATGTTGTTAATGTAAAAAATATAATTCAACTTGGAATCACTATCTAATAAGTATACGATTTATATTTATTTCATTATCAAAATAGGTTAAAAGTGATTTTATTTTGATGGTGGAGTTTCCTACATAATAAATAATTATTAAAACACTACAGTATAATCTTAAAAAATACTATTAAACTAAAACATTTTTTTTTGCATCAATAGATATACACTCTTGGTAAACAAACAAAATATATATGTTTTCTTATAACCTTTAAGAATATTTAGCAATGTTTTGCATTACAGCTTACCCCGTTTTAAATAAAAAAGTATCTATATACTTAAGTGTATTTTTCATTTTCGCGTCTGTCTCCGCTACATGGGTATGAATATTATTTTATGAACAAAGACTAGCCTTTCAACAAATTTAACATTTTCCAACTTCGTGACATTGAAACTTGACGAGGCTTCACGTTGACTTGACGAGGCCTGTCACATACGAAGTGGGCGGAAAAATCTCAAAAATTATGAACTTTTCGAAATCAATATTTGACTCAGCTTGAGGTCACATGAAGACGGACTAGAAAAAAAATGCGAAATTCGTGCAAAGGCACTTTTCCTTACCCGGTTTCGGCCTTTGAAATTTTAATTTAAATTTTATTAATCACTGGTGTATTATAAGAAGCAATTAGTTTACAAAAACATTGTCATCAATAATGTTTGTTTGCTTAAAGTGTAACCGCTACAATACATTGTAGGTGGGGTATCCCGCAATGCCAATAAATGTTAATTAATTACATCCTACCATACATAACATAATCAGTGTAATCATGCATGCAAGTTGACATTTCGAAACAATTTATTTATAAGATATTGATGAATATCTTATGTATCCCCTTACCTATTGCTGAGGAATGGAAACAATTTTTCTTTACACCTTTTATGAATTAAAAAAATGAGGAAAGTAATCAATCTCATAAAAAAATTAACACATTTTACTCTAAATTCGAGTTACTAAAAAATATTTTTTGTTGACATTCTGGTACATAATTTTTTTTAACTATACCAGATGTAACAACAAACATTTATATTCAACTAGCGACCCGCCCCGGCTTCGCACGGCTTACGACACCATATTAGAAACCTCTAAAATTATCAGTGTTTCTCTACTATATTATGCATGTATTATACATATAAACCTTCCTCTTGAATCAATCAAAATCCGTTGCGTATTTTTTAAAGATCTAAGCATATATAGGTAGGGACAGAGAGCGAGAAGCGACTTTGTTTTATACTATGTTATGTTATGATTACAATGTAATTTTATAAACTTTAGTATACTTAGAACAGATAACCTTTATGACCAATATATGATCTTTTTGTTTCTAATTAAGTGTGTTAATTAGAACACAACTAAATATTAATAACTTTTTCAATTTTGATAAATAGTACTAATTTGGATATTGGAAAAATTGGATATTTAACATTAGGTAGGTATTGCATATTTAACATAAATGACATGTTCAAATATGGACATCCAAAAGAAACGTCATCAACTCTGGCTATGTACGAGAGATGGAAATAGCAGTCATGTGTAAGCTTTTCGGTTATGTCAAACTTTTGACAAGTGACTCCCACAATTTGTAATATAAACAATGGCTGTCCTATGATGTGTCTTGACAAGTAAATTAGGTTATAAATTCGATTAAGAATAGAAATACGTCTTTTTTCTCGGCCAACTTTGATGACGTTTTTTTTTTTTGGATGTTATATAATTTTGAATAACAATATATATAATTAATTAATGAAACAAATGAGAGAGTTTCTCATAAACTAATCTAAAGTCTTTCATATCATTACACGTCCATTTTGAACACATTTCTGCAATTAGTACCTAGTTAAAGTATTTGTTGTACAACTGTCATTAAAATTTACTGTAAATAAAAACTGACATTTTTAATGACTAATGAAATGACTGCCTTGAGTTTTACAAATGTTGACATTTACAAGAGTGTGTTAAAAAAATTTTACTTCTTCACCACGATGTTAGAAGTTTTAAAAACACTAATTTTAACTTAAAATTTATTTGTAATCATATCGTCACATATGTAGTTACGATTTCACAACATAGACGATGCTTGTTTAAAAAATACAACAATAATTAACTATCAATAGGACAGCTCTGTGTTTAGAATTTACTGTGTTTAGAATTTACCTTTTTCTTTAAATTGACGTCTAAATATTATTTTCGAAATTAATAAGGTAACTTTTTTATTTTTGAGTTTATGGAAAAGTGGTATTCGGAAAAATGTTTTTTTGAATACCTAATTCTACATGTTGTTAATGTAAAAAATATAATTCAACTTGGAATCACTATCTAATAAGTATACGATTTATATTTATTTCATTATCAAAATAGGTTAAAAGTGATTTTATTTTGATGGTGGAGTTTCCTACATAATAAATAATTATTAAAACACTACAGTATAATCTTAAAAAAATACTATTAAACTAAAACATTTTTTTTTGCATCAATAGATATACACTCTTGGTAAACAAACAAAATATATATGTTTTCTTATAACCTTTAAGAATATTTAGCAATGTTTTGCATTACAGCTTACCCCGTTTTAAATAAAAAAGTATCTATATACTTAAGTGTATTTTTCATTTTCGCGTCTGTCTCCGCTACATGGGTATGAATATTATTTTATGAACAAAGACTAGCCTTTCAACAAATTTAACATTTTCCAACTTCGTGACATTGAAACAATAATTATTATAACTGCTATACCTACTATTAAGTATGCCTACCTTTATTAAGTTTTAAAATTTATTATTATACCTACTATTAAGTATAATATATTATATATATTTTATCATACCTAGATACACTGGTATAAATTGATATATGTATGTAGGTAAGTAAATGTTAAAAAGGCAAAATGAATAACTTGACTTGTAGGTATATCGTATTGTAGGGAAAAATGAGTATTGTAATTATATTGTTTTTTTTTTTAGTGGCTGTTTGAATGACCATTAAAAAATGCTTTTGCAATACTTAGGACACTTGCAAATTAGAGAAAGCATTACCTAAGAGATAGTAAAAAATGGGTATTTAATTTTACTGGTTGTGAATGTTAAAAACAGATTCTTAATTTGACCATAAAAGAGTGTTTCTTTATGATATTCATTTTATTGTCGGGATTAATACTTATTAGGCAAATTACTAAAAACAAGTAGAAAAACATGGGAAACTTCAGTAACTACATGTAAAAAAATATTTGAAAATTAATATTTTTCAAAGGCTATAAGAAAAGGATTCACAAAGATTGGTCTATCTACATAAAAAAATACTTTCTATCATTTAATTCTGCAAATTAAAGGATGACATTTGGTCGTCCCTCAATGACTCATGTGAGGTCATTTACTAAATTAACATCCACTCAACACAGGCTTAAATATTGTCATAACCTAGAGGTTAATTTTATTAATAAAAAAATGCTGATTTCAATGGGTAAAACAAAAAAAAATACTTACTTTTTGACATTTCATATTTCAACTACCAGAATCATCAGGAAATCACACTTATCATAACACAAAAGCTAATATTTTAAACACCTATTATTATAATAAACTGAACCACTATTTTAAATGTACTTAAATTGTTTTAGAATTGTAAAATAACATTATTCGAGTCAACTTGCACATCATCTTTGCACAAAATCTTGGATAAATTCTCAACTGGCGTCTGACGTCTGGGATCTGTCGTCCGTCAAAACGATAACCGTTTTGCCACTTCCGTTTTCCGTTTATCCTTTAATTTTTCAAGATCACGAATCACGACATACACTTTTAACTAATTTCATTAGAGATCCATTTATTTTTAAATTAAAGTTAATAAAGAGCATTTGAGTTTCATATTTTTTCAAATCTATTGATACATTACGTACATATTTTTTATCAATAAAACAAAAGGGATCTAAGATTACATAAGACATGACCGGACCACGTGACCAGATATACACTGGACATCCACATATCCGAACTCCAAATTTCCGAACTCCTTTTCCGAACTTTTTTCACGATATTTCCAAACTTGTACTTCCACACAACCGAACTTGTCGCTGTCGAATGTCGAATATTGCTGTCGAATCAGCCAGAAAAACCCTTTACGCATATGCCAGGTTCGGTTATCCCGAGGTGAAGAAAGTTCGGAAATATGGAATTTTGCGGAACGAAAAGTTCGGAAATGTGGATGTCAGTTGTACCACAACTAAGTGACAGTATTGCCAACGTACGTAGTCGTTAGTCGTACACTGAAAAGGAAGTTTTGTAAAATATTATTAATCCTAATTTTAATATGCAATACATTAATTGCAGTCTCTTATCACAGTCTTAATATATCCACATTTTTATCAAATATAACGGTTGTTTTTATTTTAATATAACAATACCAAAAAATAAATGTGTGGAAAAACTACCTAATTTTATAACATACATTTTATATTATTCTGTTTTTCCGATTAGTGAAAAGTTATACTGAGACTAAGGATTTGATTTTTAGTTAACATAAGGGAGGCTTTCTTAATTTTCCCAGACAAAAACAGGAAACTTCTTTTTCTTGGTTGGTCAAAAGAAAGACTCATATTGATTGAAATTAAAAAGGTAGTTTATTTTTATGTCTAGAGATGGTCTTCCAGGAAAGCAAATCTTCGGTCGTTTTTCGGCGACCTTTTTTATAAATCAAGTGTTAAGTGTAACAGACGATGGCATTAGGTGATGATCAACAATTCTGTTTAAGATGGAATAACTTTCAGGCAAATATAACTTCGCAATTCGAAACTCTGCGTGACGATGAAGATTTCACCGATGTCACGATTGCGTGCGAGGGGCAGCGACTTCAGGCCCACAAAGTGGTTCTTTCGGCGTGTAGTCCCTTCTTTAAGGAGCTGTTCAAAGTAAGAAAATCTTGAAAATCCGGAAATTATATTCTTCATTATTCATTGCCTAACTCAGGGACATTTAGTTTTTCTTTTTGTTGAACGTTCTGACATCAGAAGTGCGCTTAAATTAAAATTTTGTAGAATAATTACCACAAACCAAATAAATAAACCAAACTTCGTTTTGTTTATTTTTTATGTACAGGTATTATTTATACATACTATGTCCAACTCATACTTTACTTTTTGATAGATTTTGATTAAATTTAGCTATTTAGCTCTTTAACAAAATATTTTCAGCTTATGGTAGACATTGAAACAAAAACATCTGTAAATACTTATATTGAAAATAATTATTAGAGCTGCAGCAAAAGCAACTATAATAGAATGAAAATAAAATTAGTTCTTCCCCTAAGTAAATTAATAAATATTAATTTATTTTCAGACTAACCCATGTTCTCACCCAATCATCTTCATGCGAGGCGTGGAAGCACGTCATATAGTAGCGCTGTTGGAGTTTATGTACGCGGGAGGAGGTGAATGTTGCTCAAGCCCACCTCTCGGCATTTCTCAAGACTGCTGAATCCCTGAAAATCCGTGGTCTCACCGACACATCCTCGGAGACAGACTTGCAGAAGGAAGACGAAACACTCTATTTTAACGCTCACCCAAAACACTCCCCCCGCATCAGTAAGTAACAAACACAAGCTGGAAAAGCCGCAGATATCGTCATCCAGTACCGTAACTTCTAGTCAGGATATCGCCGATTTAAACTTGCCGAACGTATCTAGTCCCCCATCGAAGAAACAATGTAAGTCAGAATCTGAGCTGCCGAGATCAGAAAGGAAGATGGAAGCAATGCTTTGGCTTCCAGTGAAAACAGGAATCAATTAGATTTAATGAAAACTACTCTACAACCTAAAGTTGAACTACCTGATTATTTAAGTGATGTCGACATTGATGATGATGCGAGAGATGACAATGAAAATGACAATCTAGAGGGATTGTCTAACTTTTACTCACCACCTGATGTTACGGAATTATCAGGTGAGGAGAATATAACCGATCGCGGTATGTCTGCAGCTCATTTAGACATTGTCGCAGGGCTGAGGATATCTACAATGTGACAATGTAAATTTTAGAGGAGACAAATAAAACTGCTTAAAAGCAATTGTAAAGAAATAAGGTATAAGTTAAACTCGACTTAAAAGGTGAAAGGGTATAAGTTATACTTCACTATACAAAAGATATTTACGAGATATATCATTTTCTTTAAAACTGCTTTTAACACGTTCACTGCTCATGGGGAATTGGATAAACTTTCCTGGTGCTGCTTACTGAATTGTGTTTAATTGTTTACTATTGTTTCAAAAACTTGCTTATAAGAGCATGTTTTTGGCACATTTGCAAAAAAAAATTACACTACGAAAAAAAAAAACGTGTAACTCATATGTTGCGTCGTGAGCACTGGGCTTAGGTTTTTAAGAGAAGTGCTCACCAACGCATAGGTGTCGTAATGAGTACATTTTCATATGGTTTCTTTATTTATGCAACTATAAGTTAGTAACACATAACAACAAAAATTCGTAAAACATAAAAAAGTACATAAAGAAAAATGAATACACAGTCGTGTAACTATAACCCCTTACAACGTGCTCCTACGATAGCAAGAGCTAACTGCAGTGCTGAGTCTAAAATTCCACTAATATAAAACCCGTGTTTGCGCTCAACATGTGCGTCGTGAGCACCGCTTATACAAATGCGCATGACGACAGGGTGTCGGCATGAGCAGCGAACGTCTTAAGCAGTTTTATTTACAAAATAATATTTTTACATTTAAATTTTCTCGCCTCCAAAATTTACATTTTGTCACATTGGAGACATTCTCTACCCGGCGACGATATATTAGACTCGGTATGATGTCTATATCTCATATAAGAAATTTTAATTCGTTATAAATTTTGGTATTTCTATATTTCCGTTTTTTATTCTAGGAGGAATGGAGATAATCCCACAAACAACGGTATATAATTATAAGGATGCAAAGCAAGACTCGCCAGGCCAAGGTAGATAAATTATTTTTCTTTTTTTCTATTTTTTTTTTAATTTCCTAATAAAATTCCCTAAGGTACATAGTTAGGTAATTATCCTAAAGTGAAAATTATATCTACCTGTACGTAGGTGATTATGTGAAAAATATTCTGGGAAGAATCTGCTTAGTGATTTACATATTTTAGTCTCAAATAATCTTCATGTACCTACAAAATAATTTATTACAAACTGATTTTTCATAACCAGTTCATAATCAACAGGTACTGAGAATTTGCGTCAACTAATACGATAGGTTTTTGTAGCCCTACTCAGAGAAGTATTTGTAACATATAGGTACATATACAGTGGACGCGCTTATAAGACTCACGGATATAAGGTTCAGTCGCCTATAAGACTCAAATTGCCAGAAACAGTGCGGATGTATCCGAATACATTGAAAAAAACTCGGTTATGAGACTCACCACATCGGATAAAAGACTCAGTTTATGAAAAATACATAATTGAAATGATGGAAAGTAACAAAAAACAAACAAAAATAAAAAATGTCATTAAACCATCTTAAACTTTGAACTGATTATGTATGTTTGTACAAATGTACCTATTTGAAGAGTTAACTTTTTTTATAAGTAAATAACACACTATTGTGTTGTATTATGTCTATTCACAGGTAAAATAATGTTTGTGGATTACATACATTCTAAAATCTTGTTTTTCCCCCTTCGCTTATAAGGTTCATCCGCTTATAAGACTCACTTTATGCTTGTCCCAAAATGAGTCTTATAAGCAGCGTCCCACTGTATTTCATTTCTTTACTAGTGAGAAAAAATAAAATTTTACAATAGTGTGAGTGACGGTAGTAGTACCCAATGCATGACTCTTGTCAGCCAATAATATAACACAATCTTCTGCTGACTGTCATTAAGACATGACTGCAGATTTATTTGAAAAATGGTTAGCACAACAGCTGTCACCTAATATTCCCTCAAATTTAATTATCGTTATGGACAAAGGTTCTTATACAAACAAACATACAATATCCATATACCTATCATTTACTTAATTCTAGAAACCAAAGGTAAATTTTGTTAAGTGGTAAGCGAAATCTTTATTTTCAGTCTTAATTTAATAGTTAATAAGTCTGACAAACACTTACATGTTACATTAATTGCTAATACATAAACGGTTTCAAAATATTGTAAGGCGTGTATAATCCTGAGTTATGGCATGGCGTGCCTGTGGATGCACGTGTTGGAGGTTGGTGCAGCTTTGTTTACAAACGAAATGCCGAGCTCTTGTTTTTTTGTATTGTTTTTAAACTGAAATTGAAATACTGTACCTTTAACTAGTTGGAGAGTTACAGTAATTGCTTGCTAATAGTATAACTGGTAGTTCCCAAATTGTGAGAATGTGCTGATAATAACAATTTCAACGCAACACACAACCTTAAAGCAAATAGAATGTAATCCTAATATCCACCAATTGTATGTGTGTGTTGTATATGGCTGGGATCCAGCGTAGGTCTTGCTTGCAACGATCTAATCTAATAACTGGTTTGTTGCAGGCAACGACAGTCGTAAGCTGCACTCGCTGGACCCCAGGCCATGTGAGGAGTGCGGAAAGGTATACAGCAACCTGTCCAACTTGAGACAGCACATGAAGCTGATCCACTACCCGACTTACGTGCAGTGTCAGTACTGCAGAAAGTCGTTTAAGACGGGACCTGTATTTACGGAGACATATAATCAGTGCACACGATGGCCTCAACAACGGATACATTAAAAGCGGCGCAATGAACGAAGTAAAGACTAGCAACTTCTGCAATTTGAAGTATCTTAACATTAACGCCCTACATAAAAACGGGGTGGATGTCAAGTATGAACGGGTAGGGGGTTATAACAAGCACTATACGAAGATTTAGCTTGAATGTTAAGTTTTACCATTTTTTTATATTATCCTATTGCAAGTATTTCGTCCTGTATTTATTTAACGCGATTAATAAAATGTAGTTATGACTGAATAAGTTTGTTATCTCATTTTTTATCAGTTACACAATTTTATTTATGTTTTCTTGGGATAAGTATACATATGAGTAAAGTTGGCAGAAATGAAACGTGCCACAGATGCGTACGTATCATACATGTATAATACACTAAAGTAACCAGTGTCCTTTCGCACGTTCGCCATATTTTATTGTGAAATTGTACTGCACTACTCATCATATTACATATAGCGGAGGTTGTCTAACAGTTCCAGCTGTCACAGGACTATTGCAAACAGATCAAATTGAGGTTACCACTATCACACTCTACACGAGTTCCCTATATGTTGCGTTGCAGTATGCCAACTTTACGTATGAGGAAAATGTGGACATAGTGGACATGAGATAGCTATTTAAATGCTTCTTATATGTTAAAAATTGTTGTGCAGTTTTGCACCCAAAACATTCAAATAACGTTTCATACACACAGGGCTTTCATTTCTTTAAAGCCCTTTTAACTATCGTTATCCATTTAAAATTAAACCCTGGGTTATCACCTCCACAAAACTAACTTAATTCAAACCTCATCCACATTTTTGTGATAATAGTAATCACTATCATCAAAACACACATTTTTTATAGCCATTAATAACCTTTTTTTTGACATTTAAAAGTGATCAAACTACTTACTATATCGCAATTTATGGATAAGTTAAAAGCAGTACCGAAACAAAAATGTATTTGATATTTTGTTGGTTTATATTATAAGAATGTAAAAAGTAAAAATCAATCAAAAAATGTAAAAGGAGAGTATCTTAAAAATACTTCTTGTAATAATGAAAAATAAAATTAGAAAGAAATTATAAAATTAGTGATATGTTTAAAATGTCCTTATATTTGTACCTTGTATCTGTATTTTTACATATTTTAAAAGGTATTTCTCTTCTAAATCCAATATCAAGAATCATGAATTAACACTATGGCATGGATCCTTGAATATACACACACGGTTCCATACACTCTTGTTAAATATAAAAGCAGTAACATAGTTTGTAACAGCCTCCGGAATATGTATAGGTGATTATAGCAACATTTAGTCTATTTAATACAGTAAGTTAAGTAGATTGCTATTGTCCTTAAAATTAAATGTGATTTTTAAGGATATAAACCCTATTTTTTTGATTTTGCAAATATTAAAGTATCTAGCATGTAAAATTCAATATTTATCTATCTATCAAAGGCAACTGCCCCATTTGAACATAATATTTTTATGTAACACACTTATACCCTTGCTGTTCGTCCCTTAAAAACTTCTGAGTGAGTATCCTCTTTAGAAATTTTCCTATAACAGGTCTGAGGTTTCGTGACGTAGATCCTCCGACCACTGGCTGCCGTACAGTATGCACCAATCTAGTGGCTTAGCTGATGATTCGGTAGAATTATCGCCTCGATTACGTGATAGAAGGGATGGAGAAAGGAGAAATAGACTGGTGAGTTTTCAATAAATCATTCTGCTCATCTTCCTTTTTATAATTTTTAATATGTTCCATCAATTAAGTATTGATCATCAAAATACACATTAGATAGAAAATAACTCTTAGTTACACCTTCCTCCTATTTTCAAATATAGGAAAATGATGTAAGTACCTCCAAAAAACAGTATTTTATTTTTAACAGAAAGTGTTTTACATTTTGACAAAAACATCTATTCAATACCCACAAACATTTTGATTGCTTTAGAAAAGTACCTAACGCATTTAGAAATAGTATTTAAGTATTCAAGGCCTGGTGCACCAAAAGTAGCTTTGTCCCTGGTCCTAGGATACTCGGTAGACCAAACCTGAATTGTGTCGAAAGCTCATTTCTTTTGTAGCTGCAGCCATGAACGCTTTGAGAAGTACAGTCTGGTGAATAATTATTATTTGTTTATGGCTATCTATACATGTACATATCTTGTGATACACTATTTGCTTGTTTTGAACATTATAAAATTACTGTATGCATTGAACTTGTGTAGTGTATTAAAATATATTGATTTCATATGATTATCACTATCTAATCCTAGTATATTAGGATATTTACGTTATTCCAAAGGAGCTTCTCAAACCCAGAGCTGATAAGAAATGCCATTAATGATTATTACACAGGGGCATAGTTAATATAGTCAATAATGCATACTTTAAATATTAAGGTCTTAATTTACAAAGGATTATTTAAAAAACTGTTAAATTAAATGAGAAAACCTTTAAACTAGGGTTAGCAAATTATACTAGTCATTCTCTGAGTTTATTAGATCATTGAAGTGAATAAATATTTAAAAGTAACCAATTATATTATAAGCTAGCATTATAAATAGGAGATAGGTAAATTATACTTTGTGTGCTGGGAAATCATTCGGTCGCAGATTGTACATATTGTTTAGGTGTACAAACAGAGGTATCTTGCATATCAAGACTCCTAAAAATCTCTGGTATTCAAGCGATTTATAAAAATTAATTTTCTAATTATTCAACACAATCCTCATACAGTTTTATTTCAGTTCTCTTTTATCATCTTTCGTAAAATTTATGCGCATAACATTTATTGATTTTCTAGATTAAATTGGGAGAAGGCATAGAAATATACGAGAATCAATTACGTAGCGTTAAGTGGAACGATTATAGGAAGTTAACTAGGGGTTTAGCGACAATCCTGTTTAGTCCTGCAGAGCTCGCTACTTGCTCAGTAACAGGGCAAAGATGGAGCAGAGCTGGAAGTGGGGAGGAGACCTGTGAAGCCAGCATTAGATAGGGCAAAAGTACAAGCAATAATTTGTAAGTGTATTCTTTTATCTTCTATCAGGAAATGATATAATATAAGTTTTAAGTTTGATCTTCTCCTGATTATGCCAATGTAGCTGGTGAAGCTTGTGTTCAAAACCAGAGCTTGGTTTGGCCATTTTTCGTCAAACTGCATGTCTTTGGTTTTATGCTGTGAATTACAAACTGTTCATCTAAAGTTTTTTTTTCTGCAATAATATTATGATTATTTTTTGTTGCAGCTTATGTAGCTACGAGATTTCCTATGGTTGAAATAAGTAGAATAAAACAGGTGTTGGCATATAAATGCAAGGAAAACTCTACAGCGTTTAAGATGAAAGCTGTAAGATATTCTGGGTATGTTAGTTACGAACCAATTTAATTATATTCAATTTGTTGTCTTTATTTCTTTTATTTTTAGTGAGCAGCTAAATAAATGAAAAGGATGATTAACAAATAAGAATGATCAATAACTGAAATAATGTGTCAAAGTATTTATACTACTTGTAGTTGTTTTTAGGAAAAATATATTATATTTTAATATAATTTATTGTTCATGTTTTCTTGTGGTCTAATTTTAACATGTTGTTATTTTTTGTTTGACGTTTTCTTCTGTTAAATAAATCTTAAAATATTGTGAGTGTCTTAATAGGAGAACAAATTGTTACATTTCTTTCACAAGTTATGTTAAGGTAGGGTAGGGTATATACAGTGTGTCTGAGTTATAATTCCTATCTCATAAGTCAGTTATTTTTAGAGTTAGGTATTTAAAATTTTCAAAAAGCATGTAAAATTAAGTGTTCTGGACATCCTCAAAAACTATACAGTGTTTCAAAATTCACTGAGTGTTTCAAAATATGCACTCTATTCAATTTTTTCCTCAAAAATGGAGTAAACCTAATTTTATGGGAGGATTGAGGAGAATATCCACATTTTATGGCTGAAATCTTATGTTTTCGCCGAGAAAAAATAAAAATTAAATAACACCATCTAGTCAGGATCGAAAAAATCTAAAATTTTGGTCTCATGCCTATGATAATTTAGTGTAAAAAGAGTAGACCACCCCACCCCCTAAAATTAAATATACGGCATTTTTGTACGTGCCTGAATGACTTGCAAATTTTCAGGAGATTTGATGCGTAACAATTATTTAGATTTTTTTCCCGCAAATTATACGATGAATGTAGCTCGAAGGGGGTGCATTTTAGGACGTGTGTAAGAAAAAGAAGTCTTATTTTCACCTTCAAATTCCGACCTTCAAATTTTTGTAGTAAATTTTTGAAACACCCTGTATATATTACCTTTATTCGATATTTATTTTATTTCGATTCATTTTCAAGTTCCAATTTCAAATACATATCTTTAAAAATTTTTAATTACGAAGTGGGAATTATAACATACTGTACACTCCATATTATGTACTAGGGCTAGAACAAAAAGTCTCGGATACCGACCGTTTTCCAGGCAGCCGCGTATCGGTATCCCGTATTCCAGGTGGCCGTGGCTCGGCCAGCGGGTGGGGGGCCGGGACGACTGCGACGCGAAACAGGTTCCGTATTTATTTAGTCCTTTGAAGGTCGCGCGCCTGTAATTGTGCATTACTGATTGTCATACTTAATTGATATTATAACGATGGTTAAAACGCCAGCCCCATTTGCTTATCAATTAAAAAAAATGTGCAAGGGTTTTCCAGATTTGAAGTGTTAAAGCTACCACTCTGTACTTGTGTAATATGCAAGTGTTACTTACATGTTTACAGAAAAGGACAATGTGAAAAGCACGTAAAGTCGCTAAAACACCGAGAAAATAAAAAGAAATGGAATCCCAAGAAGTGAATTCCTATATGAGGACGACGAGGTGTAAGAGTGTGACAACAGATGCGGGAAAAGTAAGAGAAAACAATATTACTTAGTAAGTCACTATTTATTCACAGCAGCATGCATGCTCAAGTTCGACTCTGGCATGTACCATTTGGTTCTAGCCTTATTATGTACATATAAAAAGCTTAAATATAAGAAAAGGTAGACAAGTATTTTCTGAATTAAAATGTACTATGTATTTTTGTTAACAGATTTGTCAATGCCTTCTCCAAATTTTAGGGGAATCATTTTGTTTCTAAGTACCTAATCCTTATCACTTATAACATTAGGTATGTATACAGGGCATCCGGAAAATGAGTGTACAACGTAATATAGCAATTCCGTGACTCAAAAGGAACTGGTTCTTGCATAAAGCTAAAAGTTTAATTGCTAGAGAGTGTCAAAACTCAGAAAAATAAATTGTAAATTTTTTCTTTAATTATTGTAAAACGCCACTATCGATTTTGACCATTTTTGATTAATGAATACAAAAACGCCATAATATAGTCGAGTATGTCGAGAGTAGATATTTTTACTTATACGTATCTTGTTATTGCATGAGTAATGGTTACCAATTTTACGATTTTCCGGCACCTTTTTGTCAAATAGATAACTTGATTCATAAGCTTTGTACCTCTTTATTTTCTTCCTTGAAAATGTCCTCTTTGTAATAATTGAACGCCTCTACGCTAAACGAAGCAACTATGGCTATATACAAGTTAACAATGAGTTGGACTAAGTCGTTTTGTTTTGGGCCAAGGAATCTCTGGCTATTACATAGTACACTCATTTCCCGGACACTCTGTATAACCAGAATAACCTAAATAGGAGTGACGCCTTAAATTATCAATTATCAATAATTATGTAATAAAGGTACAAGGTAAGCACAGGGACGTACACCGTGTGCTGTGCCGTCATATTTATAAAATAATGTCAAATGAAATTAATAAAAAAATATCTGAAGGTGAGTACTTTGAGGTATTCTTATGTCCATCACGCTGTGATGTCATGAATTAGAAACGTTACAGTTTGTTAAAGAAGTACATTTCTGTGATCTACAATAATTTCAAATGCAATTCTAACTTGATAAATAAAAATACCATACAGGGTTCTACTTTATTTACATATGTACAAGTCCATAGAATCTCCTTGCAAGATAATCAACTTTTTTTTTCTAAAGGGCATCGTAAACTGCTCAAAGCTCAGGGCATCTAAAAATGACCTTAACATCGCTTTTAAGTTGTAGCCTCATGACCTGCTACGATTTTTTTTTATTTAAAATCTGAATCCATAGTGTTAATCAGGACCCTCGAAACCTCCATATAAGAAATTTTAACAAATAATATACAAGATTTTCTATACGATTTCAAAATCGAATAAAGTATCGAATTTGAGAGCTGTTAGACGAGTTGAGTATGCCATGGAATAATGTAACGTTTTGTTCACTACGGGTTCGTAAGGTGTGAAAAATTGAACTCGCACTTTAATCTAACACTATTTATTTAATAAACACAAATACGGCTTAAACACTACGTAACTAACACTAATTTATTTTATACAGTTTATATTCGGTCATCTTACGAAGACCGCGATGCCCATTCAAAGATAGACTAATTAATCCCGCGTCGATATGCCTCTCATATACCCCATATATACCCCCGTAGAAGGATCGCGTATGTGCCAGTAGCCGCGAGTCGTTTCCATTCCGGATTACGCGAGATGTATACGGAACTCTCGGGATCCGTGCGTCACACACATATGTTTATTATTTACCGTAGGTGGCCACGGTCCGATCGTCACAATGTCACTGCAATATTTTGGCTCAATATTCTCCTTGTGTGCGCCAAAAATTATACAAATGTAAAAACTTATTAAATGGCACTAGTTCTCTTCATGGTCTCTTTATTTGAATAAAACTTGGAAAATACAAAAAAAATTGTAAACGTCCCATTAATCTCATCAACAATATCGCCATATTCTGATTCAAACTGAACTGTCAAATTGTCATTTTTCTGCTTTCTTCTTCCTGGCGGGATTTTTGAATTTCTACAAACCTTTTTTCCATATAATTATCTTGTTTAAGTATGGGTTGAAGTTATGCTTTATTTTCATTTGAATGTATCTTTTTACAAACCATATATTAGCTCATTTTAGGTATAAATCAGTTTACTATTACTGCGAGTATTGCAAGATCCCACCTGTTTTCAGTATATTAATATGCACCCATAAGAAAAAACTGTAGTACGTAGACAAAAAAATATTTTTTGTCTAGGTAGGTTGCACTTTAGAACAAAAAATGTTGATTTGTACATCGATAAAAGTAGACATGTACTTTTCATAATTCGCGAATATTGAAATTACGCTCTCTTCACGATTTTTTGGACGATGAGGTTGCAACCTCAGACCTCTGATGTTATGTGAACTCTTCCTCTTTACTTAAAAAAAAATATATCTATCTGCAAACTTACGATGGCACAACAGCTGTTACGCCTCTGTCTTTTAAACTAGCATTTGCGCATGCGTCGATGATTGTAAACCTGTCTTATACCGTACCACATCCGGTGTTTCTGTACTTTCCCCGATTATAAACCTTAATAAGTAGGGTTTTTACAACGATTTGCCTGTTATTCGTTACTCGTCCTTGATTGAAATTAGACAGTGTGTGTAGTTGTACATATTTACTCCTTCTGAGTTTATTTGATGTCCACTGTTCATTGTTTCAGAAAGACAATTCAAACTGTATTTATCGGTATTCTGTCTGCCCAAATGTTTTGTGGTACTTTGTGAATTGCGCCACTATTCTAAATCCAAAGTAAGTATAAAGCAATGTAGGTATGATTTGATGATCTGAAAACGGGTTCTTATTAATTAATAAGCTTTTTTCACTACACTGAATTATAGTTGTGTAAAGTAATTTTGTATAGGTTATGTTGTAAATAGCGGAGTAGATACTGAAAATTAAATCATGTAGTATGTACGTCGAAGTTCATACGGTTTTACATTAACGTACATACCTACATATGTACATATCCAGCTGAAATTTACATATAACTTATTTTTTATCTGTCGAATGTTATAATAACGTTATAATTCATATTACATACTCGTAATAACAAAACTTATTTCCCATTATCGTCTCCAAAGGTAAGTATTGATACAAAGTGATAAGAGCCTATGCGGTTGATAATATTTGTTTATCGTTCTCTGAAACGATAAACAATATTATCTGGCCGTTTAAATTATGCTGTTCTTTATATTTAAACTCGTAAATAAGCTGATAAAATGGTAGGTGTTAAAGGAAGATAGGAATTACAATGGTGGAATTGAGAATTGAGGACTGACAACTGACTATTTGCAGTTGTACTATTTGCAGTATTTGCTCAGAGCCGGCGCGGCGCAAGGCGCAGGTGTGCCTTACTCGTCCATGATTAATGACAAACATGTACTTATTTTATTTATGTTTTAATTATAAGCCATGTTACAATAAAGGGAGGAAATATTTTAAAAAATATTTTTTTTTGTAGTGAGCAGAGTTGCAACTTTGGTCCTTTTAGAATGTCAAGGTTCTTTGCCTTTTTATGAGGTGTCAGAGGATGGAATATATTTGTTATTTAAAAAAATAATGTATTATTAACTTTAAAACAGACTAATTTCTAATAAGATACAATAACAAATTTTATTAGCGTCTTTTATTATTTTATTTATTTTTTTTATTTGCAAACTGTTGGCAATGGGTAAATTTACCGGTGAATCCCCGCCCAATATCTGTTTGACTCGGTGAATCCCCGTTTGTTTTTATATAAATCAACATATTAAGTTTCAATTTCAATATATTTTTCAAGGTATAGTGGTGGTTGTTAGCCCACCACCGACACAATATACGTACGTATTTTCTCTTATTTGATTTTATTGTTTCATGTTTTTTTTTATATTTGTGTCTTAAGTATACAGTCTATCCCAAAATTGGGTATGAATGCATTGGAATCTTGGTTATTGTTGGAGATGGTTAAATGGGGAAACTTTAGAGGCTTTTACGACCTTGTCGACTTTGTTTCAAATTCAATTTATCTTCAATCGTTTTCGAGATAATTGCAAAAAACTGAGCCTTTAAGCCCCCCAGATTTCCAGAGCTCAATCTTTTGGATTTTCAAAAACTTTGGAAAATCAAGGTTACCGGCATTAACTCGGAAATAAATGACAAGGAAATATTTCGATAATATTAACAAAAGCACCTTAAAAAAGTGTATTTTCTAAAATACCACAAATCGTGTAGTTAAAAAGATACAGGACATTTTCTAAAACGCACTTTCTCAGTTTTTAAATTATCACGAAAACGATCATAGATAAAACGAATTTGATAACAAAATCGACGAGATAATAATATCCTCTAAAACCTAACCCATTCAACCATCTTTCTGTCTAAAATTCTGACTTAAAATTCTGAATTAGATTCAACTTTTTACTTATAATTATTTTTTTTTAATTTGCAGTGGAAAACAAATTTTTTAAATTTCAACCAAAACAATATTTTCGTTTGAAAAATAGATACCTACATGCTTTAATTTTTGTATTTTATTTTATCAGACGAATCAAGATGGCAACATCCCAAGATACTGATTTACAGAAACAGATTGAGAATCTAAAGCTAAACAATCCGGCGGATATTAACATCTTGCTGCTAGGTGAAACGGGTGTAGGAAAATCCACCTTCATAAATTCTATTGCCAATTATTTGACATACACCAAGTTTGAGAAGGCCTCAAAAGAAAATCTATTGACACTTATACCGTCAAAATTCAACATTCAAGATAAGCATGGAAACCAGCATATTATTCAGACAAGTATAAATGAGGACAAAAATGAATATTTAGAAACGGGAATGTCAGCTACCCAGGACGTAAAGACGTATGTTTTTCCTATTTGGGGCGGGCAAACAAAAATCCGTTTAATCGATACTCCAGGCATGGGAGACACTAGAGGAATACGACAGGACGATATTAATTGCGAGAATATTCTGAGTTACATAGGCCAGCTTCACGAATTACATGCGATTTGTTTCATGTTTAAGCCGACAAACACGAGACTAACGCAGTTCTTTGGTTACTGCATGTCCCAAATTTTATCACGCCTTGATAAATCTGCAAGTAAAAATATTATTTTTGTCTTCACTAATACCAGAGGTACAGACTACGGTCCTGGTGACACCTTTCAAACTTTACAGCGGGTTGTGAGAGAGATCGAAGAGACGCCTCCTAACGTAAAAATTCCTTTCAACAGGAATATTTTTTGCTTCGACAATGAGGTGTTTCGTTACTTGGCTGCAACGAAACAAAACATTGAGTTTGATGACTCTGTCAAAGAAAGAATCAAAGAGAGTTGGAAAAGTCTGTAGACCAATGTTGGGGGTGAGTAAAGGTTTTTCATAATTCAAATAAAGCTGAATAAACCATCATAGAGAACCAAGGTTGATCTATTTTGCAAAGAAAACAATTTTGTATATTTAGTGGCAGGGTAATTGGTAGAAAATTTTCTAAAACTTTTTATAAGAATTGTTTTGCTGAACAAGATTTTTTAATTCTACAGATGGATTTCCACTTATGCAGTTTCACGCAGCCAGATTTACATTCAACTACACAATTTCTTACATTACACAGTGTTTCATTATTGCCATGCAAGAAATTTCCATAGTGTGAATCCAAAAATATGGCAGCAACACTTTTTGGATTCACATGCAGCAACTCTTTGCTGTCATATTTTTGTATTCACACGTAGCAACTCTTTGCTGTCATATTTTTTGGATTCACACCATGCAAATTTCTTGTAATGCAAAACTTCACTAATGCCATATTGCAGCAACAAATCGCATTGATTGATGTCTGTTTTAAGACTAATGTTGCTTTCACCGTGCGGAAATGGTCATGATACAGGTTTGTATAAAAAGTAATGAGACTAACTTTGTAAAAAAATAATTTATTGTGAATATCACTTAAAATCATTAATACTCTTCAAAGTAAGTCCCTTGGCCATCCACACACTTCTGCCAGCGATGTTTCCACAATTTGGTGGAAGTTTTTAAAAAAAGAAAAAAGTCTGGGGGGGGGGGGCAGGTTGGGACTGTAGGGTATCTGGGGAATCGTTGAAATCCCGTTCTTGGCGAGATAGCTGCTCATCATGAAGCAGGTGTTACTTGAAACATTGTCGTGGCAAAGCTTCCAATCAGCGGTGATGGTTGGCCTCACTGGAATGACTCTTTATGTCAATCTTTTGAGCACTTCCATGTAAAAAGCATGCTGCTCAATTGATTTCTGCATTTTGGAGCTTCGACCGAATTTTATCACAGAGTACACTAAAAAGATGATGCTGCCCAAACAAGTGGTTACAGACAACTGCCCAACCCGCCGCTAGCTGTGAACATGCCGGGAAATATAGTCCCGTGAGGAAAATAATTGACATTGACAAGACATCCATTAGTTCACGGAATATGCACTAAAGTAAAAACCGCTAGTAAAGTGACTTAAGACCTTTCTGCATATCGTGATTCAATTAGCCTCATTACTTTTTATACAAACCCTCTATGACTATGACAGTGTTTGTAGATTAATTGGAAATATTGATTAAAAGCATTAATATTTGTGACTTGATTTGTGTCAACATTAACAAATAAACTAAAAATAAAAAAAATTGAATTTGCGTAAATATTTTATCAAAAGGTATTTACTGCTTTCAAAAGTTTTATTTTAATAGTGATATTTTTTTAATTAAAGACAATTGTATGGGTTTTATTTTTCATCTACATTTATAAAGAAATGTAATTGGGAAAAATTATTCTGTTGAGATTTCAGACACAAGCAAATTAAGTAATTATTATAAAGATAATGTATAGGGCATTACATTGTTTGTGAGGTATTTTTATTTCACACATTAATATTCTACATAGATAATCTTTGAACTTCTTTAAATTACTTGTTTTCTAGATTGATCAAGTACATCATTGGAGACGCTAAGAATTCCCCATTGAAACCCCACTTCATAAAAAGTACCAGTGCTATCAACGAGGCTAGAAGATTGATAATCCAATTAGCACAACCTCTTGCAGAAATTACACAACTCATCAGTGATAATTTATTTGCCTTACAGAGACATGAGCAACATTTAAATATAGATAACACTTCTTTGGAGGAATTGAGAAAAAGGCTCTACATACCGATCATTGATTTGGACGTAACCAAATTAACTCAACCAGCGACGGTATGTGCTAGTAGCAAGTGCGCGGAAATTTACAAGGTAAACGTACACAAAAAAATAAACGACAAATATCCTAATTGTTGTGTTTAAGGTGGGTGATAAGAACAACTGGCATTATAAGCAAAGATGCCACGATCCGTGTTATCTTACAAATGTCCCTAAGGAAATCATTGGCAGCCCTGAGCTAACGCACTGTGCAGCGATGGATCCTACTGGTAGATGCAAACAAGTGCAGCTGTACGTTTTCGATACATATGCATATATACTACATGACGAAGACGAAAGAAGACCAAATTGTCGACGATAAAGTGCAGAAAAACATTAACGACAAAGAACGGGTACTGCAGAATGCCAAGAAGCTCATTAGCAATATATCTCAGAGGAAGAGCGAGCTGGAGAGGGAACATGACATTATTGTTAAATGCTGCGCTCGTTTTGCTCATTTTTTACAAAACAATGCGATCACTCCCTTCAGCGATTTCTATAAAGAATACATTGGATATTTAATTACAAGGTTAGTTTATTATTAGGGCTATCACTCTGCATTCTTTCATCAGGCAGAATCTTAAAACCTTTTTTATTTGTCAATCAACAAGCAATATTTTTTTTATGATAGAAATTACTCAAATGCGGATGATAATAAATTGATATCGATTCATTTATGACCGAGTTGTTTCAGTAGAGGAGAAATGAGACCTTCGTCGTAGAAATAAATTCACACCTGAACTCTTTTCCACTTAACACTGAAATACTTTTTTACACCCAATGTGCATATATCCAACAAAGTTGGCATCATCAGAAGATGAATAAATTTCAGTTTTTTATGCGCATCAATTAAGCATTGTTGGTGAAACGTGTGCGTTAATTGCAAAAAGGTATTTTAAGTTTTAAGTGGGAAAGTGTTTAAGTGTATTTATATCAGATTAAGTAATTGAATAAATAAACAATAAAATATATAAAAGTGGATTTGGTTGACCTTTGGTTGACTGTTTTCAAAAGTCTTCTGTAAATTTTTATTAAAAACATTGAATTATATTTTAGAGAACGCTCTTTGGGAGTTATGGCAAACATGGCCACAGTACAGCAATTACAAAAACTCTTGAATGAATATGAGGAGGCAAAAATATCTTTTGATGAAGCCCTAAAGCTGCAAAAGAAACTTGGTGAGTCTGATGTTTACATTACACCACAAAAAAATCCAGGACAGCATACAGGACCTCTATAAGTTAAAACATAATGGGAAAAAAATTAAGGAGTTATATGAATGCCAGAAGAAGTCGCGCAGCAAAGAACATGAGTATTCAGAATACATCCACAAGGTGGTATCCACAAAATCCAGTGATAGTAAGGGAGCCAAGAAAAAGGATAAGGAGAATAAGAATAAATCTGAAAAAAAACACAAAGAGGACAAGGACAAAAACAAATCTGAAAAAAAGAATAAAGAGGACAAAAGTGACAAGAAAAAGAAGGATGGTGATAATCAGGACACGAAAAAGAAACCAAAACGTAAGTTAAGCACAAATCAAATTGATATGCTAGTTGAAAATTCTAGAATTTGGTTTTTACTTTTTCACATTTCATCTCTAAATTCATTAGTAACTACTAAAAATACTGTTTTTATTTATTTTTTGATTCAGAAACTAGTATTAATAAAAAAACATTAAATTTTCCCGATGTGTTAAAATATTACCTCTTAAGAAAAAGTCTTAAAACATACTCTAAATATTCTCTATAGGTATAAGATTATGGATAATTGTAAAAGCTTTTTAATCTATACATTTATAATAATGTGCACTAGTAACAAAAATTAAAGCATATTAAAAAAATTCCAAATTTTTGGGTGATTTTCAACAAGAAATAACTCAGAAAAAAATATTCGTACAGAAAAAAAAAAGGAAATTGTAGCCTCAAGTGTCTAGTTTTCAGATCTGGATTGAAAAATTTTTAGTGGGAGATGTTCTCACGTAATCATCCGAAAACCAACAAAAATTTTTTTTTCCAAATTTTTGCACGTCTTTAAAATGGTCTGTGGACTTAAAAAAATTTTTTTCATCATGCTACCATAAAGCTCTTAGACAATTTAATCAGCTTTAATTTCACCTCTTAACGAGCTCCGTACGATGATTTGCCGTGAAGTTATCATCGATCAAAGCAAAAAAGTCCTTTTCAACTTTGACAATCAATTACTCGGGAACTAATGATCGTACAGAAAATGGAGGTAGGGTTTTGGAAACTGAAAAACATTCTGTATTAGACACAATCGGGGGCGATTTCTTGAAAAATTTCTTAAAGTGATAATGTTGGCTGAAAAAAAGTTAAAAACTTGCGAATTTAAGGATATTTGGAAAATTTGGTATAACTTAGGATATAGTGGATGAACGAAGGATATCGTCGGTAATTTTTTAACCTCAAAGTATCCTCAAAAAAACCCTCAAAGTTGCAAAGCGCTGCGATTTTTTGTTTCTTAGTGCCCCGAAGGTTTAAATTAATCGTTTCGGCCAAAAATCACCGTAACAAGCAATGTTTCGATTTTTATGTATTTTTATAACTTCAATATGATTTTTTTGGCGACAATCCATATTTTTTTGCTCAAGAACATTACTGTTCGGAAAAAAATCGAAAAAAAAAAATTCGGAGTGTAAAAAAAATCGCAGCGCTTTGCAACTTTGAGGGTTTTTTGGGGACACTGAGGTTAAAAAATTACCGACGATATCCTTCGTTCATCCACTATATTCAGTTGTATCAAATTTCCCAAATATCCTGAAATTCGCAGATTTTTAACTTTACTTCAGCCAACATTATTGCTTCAAGAAATTTTTTTTATCAATCGCCCCCGATTGTGTCTTATATAGAATGTTTTGCAGTTTCCAAAACCCTACCTCCATTTTCTGTACGATCAGTAGTTCCCGAGTAATTGATTGTCAAAGTTGAAAAGGACTTTTTTGCTTTGATCGAGGATAACTCCGCGGCAAATCATAGTACGGAGCTCGTTAAGAGGTCAAATTAAAGCTGATTAAATTGTCTACAAGAGCCTTATGGTCGCATGATGAAAAAAAAAATGTTTTGTCCACAAAAGTCCACAGACCATTTTAAAGACGAGCAAACATTTGGAAATTTTTTTTTGTTGGTTTTCGTATGATTACATGAGAACCACTCCCGCTAAAAAATTTTAAAGTCGAGATCTGAAAACTAGACACTTGAGGCTACAATTTCCTTTTTTTTATTTTCTGTACGACCATTTTTCTCTGAGTTATCCCTTGTTGAAAATCACCCAAAAATTTGGAATTTTTTTAATATCCTTTAATTTTTGTTATTATTGATAATTACTTATAAAATAATATGGAACTTGCACTTCATCCAAAGATTTACCCACTTGAATTGTGAGTTGTTACTAATTATGGCCACTCTGCTTCTTGATCTGAAAATTACCCATTGGGAGCAGTACCGATCCGTGTTGGGATTGTTAATAAAATAAGAGTTAGTATTTCATTTTTCGTGGCTTGAGCCATTGGTTAATAATATTAGTTAGTTAATAGCAAGATTATGTGCATTTCAATTAGAGCGTGAACAAATAATAAAATAAATGAAAATAAGTACCACGCTTTTGAAATAATAAATGTATAAGCAAGGAAAATCTCGAAATTTTGGTAAACGGCAGCCTAGTAAAGTTAACTGGCGACAATTTGACAGTTATTTAAAGGTGTGTCTTATTACATTTTCCAGCTCAGCGCAACGTTCGATACGAAAATCAACAGCCGAACCAGGCCAGCCGAAGACCACGCACTCCGCCTCCACCGTACGCCGCACCTTCTCAGTTCCATCACCCTCCTTACGGTGCCGCGTCATACCACCAATTGCCGACTCCCCTAATGCCGCCTCACGTGCCTGGTCCTCACACGCCACCAGCTCACGACTCTTATGTTCCTCCCTATAAAGCAAATTATGGTCCCAAGGGTGAGTATGTAAACTAACCGGCTAATGAAACCTTTCACTAACCTTTAAATATACAGAACATATACAGTGTATACCACTTAAGGTCAATCCATCCTTCTAAAACCTTTATTTGTAGATCAATTTTCATTAACTAATAGATAGGTCTCATAAAAAAAGCATTGAATGTGTGCTCCACGCATCCCATGGAGTAAAGTCATGTCCAACTAGTGGGGCGATTCTGTAATTCCTCCTATAGCGCTGTAGGTTTACATTGATGAAAAGTTATCGTGCTGCAATGGCCCCAGTTTACAGTCAAAATTTGTATTCTATATCCCTCAATGTAAGAAGAGTGGTTATGGCGAGTCATTTTTATATTGAAGTTAACCACTTATATAGACATCAAAAAAAAACATCATCAACTCTGGCTATGAACGAGAGAGATGGAAATAGCGGTCATGTCTAAGCTTTTTGGTTATGTCAAACTTACGACAAGTGACTGTCACAATTTGTAAAATAAACAATGGCTGTCATATGATGTGACAGTCTTGACAAGTAAATAAGGTTATAAATTCGATTAAGAATAGAAATACGTATTTTTTTTCTCGGCCAACTTTGATGACTTTTTTGGATGTCTATATTTGTGTTCTATTATATTATATTATGTCAGGTTTATATTGTTGTCTAATATTTCCTTCCATAAAATATAGAAAGAGTTGATTTTAGATTATAGGAAGCCAAAAGTAACTACCTATAAAGTAACATTATAAAGTTATTTATGAATTATTAAGTAAAAGAATATGTTAAACATCTCTCTTGAATAATATGGAATTTACCTAAATATGATGGACTATATTTTCCGTTTTGATAACTTAAACATTTTTAAATTGAAACTGGAATGCATTTTGTTGGTCCCAGGATTGTCGAACAAATATGTTTTCCAATACATTTTGAGCCACATACATGATATACATATGTAGGTGCCGACAAGGCATGTTCTCTAAACAATACCCATATAATGTTATCTTACGTCATAACAATCTATATATTTCCAAGAGGTTTATGTTCAATTCATATTTCAACAGCCGCGTTTACAATTTTTTTTTTTTTGATATTCACATTTCACATAACTTCAAATATAACATTACATCTTGCCTATGTTATAGTGCAATATACCATACAGAATAGTAATTTTTCATACATCCTTACATCGCTTTCAAGGTTACATTGATATAAGGCTTACAGCATCTATATCAAGTTACAGAATCACACCACAGGAGAAAAATCAAGAAGTACTATTAGCGATTTTTTTAATAAATAATTGACATCGGATTTTATGCAGTTGGATTATATGCATTTTCATTGGGTTTAAATACGGGTGTCGAAGAAAATGGAAATTTAAGACAGTATCAATTTTTTCAATCAGTCATCAATAAAGCCGGCAGATCCGGGCGGCAGGCCATCTCAACGGGCCATATCTCAACGTAAATAACAGGGTAAGTTTAACACATCTCTTTCTAAATTGCAACAGTTTATTGTTTTCATGAATATTGTTTTTGCACATACAAGTAGTAAGTAGTATGACGCGTATGGTTATGGCCCGTCGCCCGAATTTGCCGGCTTTAGTCATCAAAGTGGCCTTAAACTATGCCATTTTAAATTGTACATTCATTAAAAACAACAAACTTGTTTTTTTATAAACAATGGTGGTACTATCTGGAAATTATCAGCAACTTGACAATACAATTTTCACAGTTCTCTTGTGTATTTGACGATTTAGTAAAAAAAAAAAATAATAACAGTGGTATAACGAAAAATGGTATTTAATTTCTGTTGATATGGTTATCGACAACAAATGCTTCCACAAATTAAAAAAGCTTCCATAAACGGGTTAATTAATTTGTTAATTAGTTAATTCGTATTGTTACTGGTAAATCTTATTCTTATTATTTGTTTAGAATATTCTTTAGTGAATAGTTTGACCAACTGTAATATCTAATGAATTGTCTAATTTGTTTTCGATAACCGTATCGACAGAAATTAAATACCATTTTTAGTCATTACCACTCTTTTTTTTCTTAAAAATAAATCTTCAAATAAACCAGAGAACTGTGAAAAAAAGTTAAGTTGCTGAGAATTTCCAAGTAGTACCGCCATTGTTTACAAAAAAAAAAGTTTGCCGCTTTTAATGACATTTACGATTTAAAATTGCATTAATTTAATGTCATTTTGATGACTGAAAATATCTTAGATTTCAATTTTCTCGCACATCCTATATTCAAAGCCAATGAAAATTGGGACAATCCAGTGTACGTACGGTGGTCCTGAGTAAGAAAGTAAAAAAATCGCTAATAATACTTCTTGAGCTTTCACATGAAAAAGAACTCTCCTAGTTGGCCATGATTTTATTCCATGAAACACTTGGAGTACACATCTAATGCTTTTTTTATGAGACCTATCTATTAAACAAAAAATTCATGACAATCGTACCACAAATAATGATTTTAGAAGGGTGGATATACATTAAGTGGGATACACTGTATATTCCGAAAACTAACACAGTTATATCTGGTAAAAAAAATAAAAACACAGAGTGACATTATGAACATTTACACCAGTTCTAGTTTAACATTCATAGAGTGCAAGTATAGGACTGGTCTAAAATGTTCTGGAACGTTGAGACTTCACCTCAAGCAAAAACAAATGTTTGTCTGTCTGTTGGTCTCCTTATGAACCCGTTTTGGGTTCATGACAGCTCTTGAGTGTTTTAACCTAACTAAAATTTTTAATAATAGAAGCTAGTATGTACAGGGTACCATTTTTGGATTATTTTTGAGCTAGAAGGAAAATTGGAACACTGTGGTTATGCAGAATTTTCCAAGGAATCTGAATTTGGCCTCGGTATTATGATAGAGGGTGTTGTTGGAAATAAATTCCCGAAAAAGATATTAACAGAAAACTATAATTCGATGATTTTTTGAGATATTGTGTATACTATGCATTTATTCAATTTCTCTCGTCTTCCCGCATCCAGAGATATATAGTTTATATATTTATATCTAAAAATCTCTGAAATTTTTCTTTTATTGTATTTCAAGATAATATATAGGGTGACTCAAAAAATAATGAAGCAATAGTCACTTTTGGCAGAACCGAAAGTCGGATGTAACGACACACACTTTTGTAACACTTCTTGTATAATCTCTTTTATAAAACTCGATTATTCGATTAGTACTAAAATTCGATTTCAGTAATTTCACAAAAATAATTTGTTTGGTAATATCTTTTTAACAACACCCTGTGTAATAATCTCGAGGCCAAATTCATATTGCTTGGAAAATTCTGCATAACTTTAGCATTTGAATTTTCTTTGTAGCTCGAAAATAACTCAAAATATCAGCTGACATTAAATTGGCAACTGACACACCATGTACATAAAATGATAATGCACACAAAAGTGCTTTATATAGATTTGAAACACTCAATTAAAATAACAGTATATTAATTAATCTTATCACTGCTATTCTTTTTACACATTCCAACTTTTTAAGCAAATTCTTTTAACTGACAGCACTGTTTTACATATACAGATGAGGGTGCTTCAACATATCAATTCAACATATCAGTAAACAAGAAGCCAAATACCGGCCCGTCCACTAATTACTACGGTGATTCGTACGCCCAAGACAGCCACCCTCCGCCTCACGGCCAATATCCTCCACCACATCAAGGTTATCAGCCTCCTCCAAACCAGTATCCTGGCTCACCGGGACCGTATCAACACGAACCATACCCTCCTCAGCACCAGGCTTATCCTCCCCATCAGGAGAATTATCACCCACAACGTGGAGCTTATCAGCTCTATCGTGGGGCTTATCAACCTCATCGTGGAGCGTACAACCCTTCTCGAGATCGAAATGTCCGTCCTCCGCACTACGGGTACCCCCTTCTCAAGGCTCCAACTATTATGCGGCCGGAGATCGTCCTCAACAATACGGCAGCTCTGAAAACTTGAGGGGTAATAGGGGCAGGGGAAGAGGATACAGAGGCGGAAGGGGCAGTGGTGTGTACAATAAGCAGAAATTCAAGAGAGACAATCAGAAGAAGGGGAACAAGAAGGACGATTCGGATGATTCGGATTCCACTTCTTCGTCCAGTTCCTCCAGTTCATAGATGAGTAACTGTGTCTACTTTTTCGTAATTCTAAAATTTTCCGGGATTGCTGTGGCTTCGAGACGATACGCCATAATTCTGATAACTTCGAACTAAGAAACATAATTTTATTTTAGTTTGTAACATGTTCTTGATTTGTTTTTATCCAGCTGGGAAGAAACAATGAGTCGGAATAAGCATTTTGTCTAATGCGACATTGCAAAGGAATTTTCATCTTTAGATGTCTTTTGCTTTTCTTACGAGGTTAGCTATTGTTTCGGGTCACACATTTCGGAAAATTTTATTTACGTTTTATAATTTTTTATTAACGTTTTGATTTACTTTTAAACATTCAGTAAACTTTAACCTGGCTATGCTATTTTCTAAAGTAACTGCTAAGTAAGTGAAAAGGTGTTAGAGTAAAAATGAATGATTTAATTTAATGTTTAAAGGTATACAAAATATAATTTTCGGTTTTATCTTTGTTTAAGTTTTTTATGAATATTTTAATCATTAGTGTGAGGTTTACATTTTTGGATAAACCTTATTATAATACTGCTCCAGTTAAAACAAAATATATATTAAGGTAGTAAGTTTAATGTAGCGAGTTTATTTTTTTTAGCCATTCAGTGTGTCCTTTGATAAGGTCACCGGGACAGAAAAAGGAACCGCTCATTTTACATATTTTTACTTTTTGCCACTCAACACTTCTCTTATGAAAATAATTCTACATGAAAGTTTTAGTTTGTTCAAGTAAATAGCAGCGCAGGCATAAATAACTATATAGGACACTGAAAGGTGTAGGTCATTGAGGAGTTCTCTGGAAATTTTCTGTTGTCTAAAGTCAATTCCTTCATTTGATTCGTAAATTCAATTTGTTGTTTTACATAGTCGGCTAAATATTTATATTTGTAAGAGGGTAAGGTTAACTTCTCTGTGATGGGACCTCTATGGTGATACCTATAGTTTAATTAAAATAAAATATTTGTCTGCAAAATAGCTGAATTAAAACAGAAAAACAAGATGTAGAACGAAAAGGAGTAAAAACGAGAGTGTTGCAATTGCTTAGGGTAGCCTTTTTGTGTCTAGAATTATCTACTAGGGTTATCTAAAGGCCTACGTTGGTAAAATAGTTTTACAAGGCCTGATTGACACAATGAACTCCCTAAAGTAAAAATTAGGTTTTGTTATGCCTAATTGTAAATCTGAATAAAGATTTACGTATTAATACATAAAAAAAAATGTATTAATATTCTGCTTGTCTATATGGCTGGTTTCCCGTTTTTTTCTAAATGCAGGCAGTAAAACGGTGGAAATTAAAATGGCCTCCCCTCTGACAAGCAGATACAGAGTTGCGCAAATAAAGTCTAACGAACTGAAAAATTTTATCAACCGTTTTTTATTTTTCATTTAAGTAGAATTTAACTTTCCTAATAGTTTTCATTTAAATTTTAGTATATTCATTCATAACTTCATTTGTATCTATCAAAATTTTTCAGTAATTTATAATATACCGTGTGTGTAAAGTCGACATCAGCCAGTTATGAAAAAGGACAAACAGAAGTGAGACGACAGATAAGAAGCAACTGCGCATGCATCGAAGATGGTGAGGGAATAAGAACGGCCCTCTCATCACCTACACTAGCCGTTAGAACGAGAAATGTAGCATTTGTCCTTTTTCACAACCGGCCGATGTTGGCTTTACACGAACTGTGTATATTAACATTTTTGAGCAGAACAGTTAAAAATTGCACTCAAAATTTTTCAGTCAAATTGTCCAAGTGGGATAGAGACTTTATCGGTGGACTGCTTATTAAGTGGTAGGAGAAAAGTGGAATTATAAATATGATAACGATTCCACATTTTCAGCAGTTTCTAGTTGTTACATTTTCAAGGAGTAGAAGTAAAAACTTGAAATATGTACTGCAGTTACGACTAGAAATGAGTATAACTATAATTTTTATAGAAATAGTTAATACTGGGGTAAGTAATAGAGTAAGTAACCTACAGGACCAATTGAAGTGCCTGCAAAAATATGGTGGCATAATGGATTTGATGATGTGCCTTGCCTTTTGTTTTATTACTTGTAGGTTAGTAGTGTAGGGTTGTGCTTTTAAGTATATCATAGTTTTCTATATGTTACTATAACAGTTTATATAATCAGTGTTTCTAATAAAATAATGTGCCCAAAAATAAGTGTTTCAATTTGAGGTTTCAGAGGGTTTTGGTATCCGTTCTGAAATCCAAAAGAAATGTGATACAGGGATTATATGTAAAAAATTACAGGGATCATATGTAAAGTATAATTGCAATTGCCTCTATTGACATTATTGAATTAATTTTTTCATTTGCATTAAAAAAAATAGCCACTTATCTC
>JAPWTK010001298.1:0-61143 GCA_029963805.1 Aromia moschata
TTCAAATAGGAACTATCGTCGCGCGTGGATACCCCGCGTTATATACACCTATAGAAGGGTCGCGTATCTACGAGAGGCCCCGCGCGAAGGGAACGGCCTCTAGCGTTTCTGGGCGCACGTCGGCACAGGTTATCGGCTGCTTTGGTCAGCCGGCGTCAAAACAGGCAAGGGCGGACCGGCCCAGGTTCGTAACAATAAAGTTCTTGCGGCGGTTTTACCCTCTGGCGATATTCCCCACCTTCCCTTTTTTTGATCTATATTTATTACGGGTACTTGCAGCCGGAATAAATTGAGATACCCTTGGCTCTTTGGTTAAACATATTCATGACCTTTTCATACTCTATAAATGGTAGAATCGTCAATATATTTTAATAAATTTTCGTATCCAACGATTATCGAGATCAAATACGCACAAAAACTCACCAGATATTATGATATTAATTAAGATTCTTAGGACTCTATGTTGTAGGGACTGAATGAATTCGAAATTGAGTTCATATGGAAGCTGAACGAACCTCAAAAGAAATGCTTTTTTGAAAAATGAAAAAAAGAAACCGACAATGAACGAAGCACCGACAACCTTACAGGTGACGAAATGTAACACAATTAAGGGTGAATTGGAAGGTCTTTTGGCTGCGCCAGTCGAGAACGAGGGGTTGCCCCATAACGTGTTTCCGCCTCCACCGGCGCCTCCACCAAAAAGTACAAACCACGACCCCGCCAAAAGACAACCTCTTCAACAAACTCCTCCCAATGAGAAAAGCTCCTCCTTTCCCGAGTAAAACGGAAGGTTACAATAAAGAGGAGGCGATGAAGGGATACCTGGAGATGCGACCACCAAAAGGTAAAATACGTAGGGCAAAAGTGGGATGACTGGTAGAACCTAGAAAAAATATTCAAACGAATGTTGAGTGGTAGGGTTTTAGGTATGTTTGCAGATGTATGTAAACAGATTGTTGTTCCAGTTGTACGAGTGCAATCAGTATAACAAGTTCAAGTCCACAATGCTAGTAGTTCCAACAACAATGCTAGTGCTTGTGTTTGATTGTTCAATAGCTATTTCGATCAAACATCAGTATTCAATGCTTCAAACTGACTAGGCTTTCGATAGGTCTGGGTCTATATACAGTTTTTCATGTTCCAACAAAGAACAGGAGGCAGATTCTTTCCAGAGTCATTATAGCTGCCAAGGGGACGGTATTCCGTTTATAATTACTATAAAATTCGTGTGAGAATTTTAGATATTTAGTATTACACTACACTTATATAACTTGATATCACGATATATTTTATTACGAGAATTATACTTACGTATAGCCACAACCGCACTATGCAATAGAGGGCAGTGTTATGAACAGTTCTTCATAACATAGTAACACTTTCAATTGTTTGAATAGCTCGTGAGACACTTGGATGTAAACAAGTAAAACCAAGTTTAATATTTCAATCATAATTTCAGAATAAATTATGTAATAATTAATTCCCCTTCCGTTTCACTTCAGTGATCTTCCTAATAGGCCACTGTCGTATGTTTAGATTTATATAATAGTTTAAACAATCGAGTGACTATCAATAGTGCCTTATAACAAGCCATCCAAAAAAACGTCATCCAAGTGGGCCAAGCAAAAAAAAGATGTATTTATATTCTACCTTAAATGTATAACCTTATTAAGGTCAAGACTGTTACATTATGCGACAGCCATTATTTATTTTACAATTGTGACGGCCACTTGTCAAAAGTTTGACGACAACAAAATCTCGCTTCGAGCTTAGACATAACCTCTATTTCCATCACACTCGTTCATAGGTGACTCAGATTTGATGACGCTTTGTTGGATGACTCTTTATTTTAACAAAACAAATCATATGTTAGGTGCCGAAGCGCATACATATGTATGTATGAACGTACTAGGGCTAGAACAAAAGTCTCGGATACCGACCGTCTTCCAGGCGGCCGCGTATCGGTATCCCGTATTCGAGGTGGCGGGGGCCGGGACGACTGCGACACGGAACAGGTTCCGTATTTATTTAGTCCTTTGAAGGTCGCGCGCCTGTAATTGTGCATTACTGATTGTTATACTTAATTGATATTATAACGATGGTTAAAACGCCAGCCCCATTTGCTTATCAATTAAAAAAAATTGTGCAGGGTTTTCCAGATTTTAAGTGTTAAAGCTACCACTGTGTACTGCGAAATATGCAAGTGTTACTTACATGTTTACAGAAAAGGACAATGTGAAAAGCACGTAAAGTCGCTAAAACACCGAGAAAATAAAAGAAATCGAATCCCAAGAAGTGAATTCCTATATGAGGACGATGAGGTGTAAGAGTGTGACAAGTGACAACAGATGCGGGAAAAGTAAGAGAAAACAATATTACTTAGTAAGTCACTATTTATTCACTGCAGCATGCATGCTCAAGTTCGACCCTGGCATGTACCATTTGGTTCTAGCCCCAGTACGTATGTGGTTCTAATTTTAATTGAAAATGTTAAATACCCCTGGGAAAAAAAAAAGGGGGGAACTTTTTTTTTCCCTGGGGGGGCCAATTTTTTTTTAAATCAAAAAATTGGGTTTTTTTTTTTTTTTCAAATAAAAAAAAAAATTAAAATCCTCTTTAAAAAAAAATTTTTTTTTTTTTTTTTTTTTTTTTTTTTATAAATTTTTTTCCCCCACACCCCAAAAAAATTTTTTTTTTTTTAAACAACACACAAAAAAAACCCCCCCCCCTTTTTCCCAAAATATTTTTTTTTTTTTTTTTTTTTAATATTTATATTTTTTTTACCCCCCTTTTATATTTTTTTTCCCCGCGGGGCCAAAAAAAATATTTTTTTTTTTTTTTTTTGGGGTGTGTTTTTTTTTTGGGTTTTTCCCCCCCCCCCCCCCCCCCGCCGGGTTCCCCCCCCCCCCCCCCCCCCCCCCCCCTTTTTTTTTTTTTTTTTTTTTTTTTTTTTTTTTTTTTTTTTTTTTTTTTTTTTTTTTTTCTTTTTTTTTTTTTTTTTTTTTTTTTTTTTTTTTATATTTTTTTTTTTTTTTTTTTTTTTTTATTTTTTTCTTTTTCCACTTTTCCACCCTCTCACCCCCCCACTTTTTTTTTTTTTTTATTTTTTTTTTTTTTTTTTTTTTTTTATTTTTTCAAACAAAATTTTCTTCCTCTTTTTTTTTTTTTTTTTTTTTTTTTTTAAATAAATGGGTACATATGTGGTAACTGGTAACTACCAGTGGCGGTCGGTGGAATTTGACATGCGTGGTAGAGAGGTGGTATTTTCTTAAGGTATGGGGGGACCCATACTATAATTTAGAGGGTGGTTACTAGACTTAAGTAGAAGGCTATAATGGCAAGAAATCTTCAGCGAAAACTTGCGAAATTATTTTTCCAAAAATGGATGCCTTCGGGCAGATCTTGGAAACGGCTTGCAAAATATTTGCGAAATTTTTTTTTTTTTTCATAATCACCGACTGAATACAATTTTTTTTACACTTGTGGTTTTTTTCAAAATTTTGAGATCTGTAAGATTTATGGAAATTTTAATTTTTACTTCATCACATTTCGTCTCTCTTGCTGATTTTGAAAAATTTGTTATTTAATTTTTAGACATCTTGAACGATGAACCGTTCTGCAGAAACACAGACAGGAAACGAGCAATGCAGCTCTTGCGCAACTTGGAAGATGGCGCTTTCCTATTTAGACCTAGCAAGACATTCTTCTTAGGACTTACGATAAAACGCTGCAACAAATTCTACAATTTTGGACTGGAGGAAGCCGAAAATAATATGATACGACTAAATGCCGGGGGAGAGACTAAATATCCAGAATTTGCTTCGTTGAGCGAGTTGGTTGATTATTTCATTGAAGAACCTATCATGTTCAAAGAAGGAAATAACGTTATTAAAATTTTCTTGAAACCGCTATTACCACCAGATTTATTTTAATATCAAATAAGTAATACGGTAGTATTAATAGTTAATTTTGGTATAAAAATAACTGTTAATGCAGAAATAGTATATACTTCTCATAACTTAGGTATATAAGGAAATGCATATTTCTCGGTTAGATGAATGAATCTCACGTTGGTGAATTTTTTCGTTTCTTATTACTACTATAATATATATTGTATGTTTTATTATAAATATTAAATAAAATTAAATAATTAAAAGTACAGCTTCTGCTTTTATTATTTATAGAATGTTCTTAAAAGTCATTTACCTAAAGATCGTGCTCTCCATTCGAGTTTTACATGTGAATGCATACCTATGTATATCAGGGGAGTTGTATACAGGATGTTCAGTAAAGAATGGGCCATACTTCAGGAATAGATCTTTGGACAAACATAAAGTAATTTTTATTTTTATTACTTTAATTTTATTAAATTACTTTATATAGGCCCAAGCCCATACAGGCCCAGGCCCATAACTTCTTAGAGAAGCAAAAGGGTACTAATATAATCTTGAAGTTATGGGCCTGGGAATTTTACCAATAATTAATTTAGTTTTTGAATAATTGCACACAAATTTTGGAAAACAAGGTTTTTATTGTGGTACCTGCTTGTTTTTTTGCGTAAAATATAAAGGGCGTTCTGAGCGCCTGCGCCACTATGTTGCTCCCCCAGAAGTTTTTATGGGTAGAAATTTTTTAACAAAAGCCATTCAAATTATTTATCTTCTTGGAGACTATGACAACTAAGTATACTCTACGAGATTATGACATTGCGATATTTTAAATTGTTATAATCTTTTCCTCCATCACCCTTCAATCTTCAGCAAAATATGGATGAACCTTCAAAAAAAATGAAACTTTGTGCTTATGAGCCGTGCTTTACGTGTGATACATGGTTTCTGAAGTATTTTTTCCCGCTGAACACGGATAACAGAATTGCACCATCTATCTTCAGTCTTCAACAAAGCGCTAAAGAACACCTCCACACACAAAAAAAATGTCTGAAATGTACATGCTATATATGGTTTCCACTTACGAGATTATTTTTTCCCACTGAACACGAATCTGGTGTTCATCAGATTCAATCAGGAATTACTCCATCACCCTCCAATCTTCAATAAAATGCTCCTGATCTATAAAATGAAGAATTTTCCCTAATGAGATGTGTGATATGTAGATTCCTAAGGCGAAAGGCGAAATTAAAATCTGTTTTCCTAATAAATAAAAATAATATGTTAAATATATTAAATTATATTAATAATAATAAGAATAATTATTTAAAGCTAATATTAAATCTATACATGCAATAACATAATAAATAGATAGATCACATGCCAACTAACTGTCAATTGTAGCCTATTGTGACTTTTGTTGCCTGATGATGGTCAATCATTGACCGAAACCGGTAGCACTACGAAAATAAAGGATTTGTGAGATAAAGGCCCCCTTCTTTTCTTCCTGCTAGAAATGAACTCACAGCTTTCCATACTTCAAAGGATAGTTCCCTAAGTATTTTTGTCCACTAAACACGGATCCGGTATCAGAATTTTGCTGAAGATTGATGGGTGATTGAGGGGTTCAGCGGGAAAAATACTCGGAAACCATATATCGCATGTACATTTCAGACAACTTTTTTTGTGTGGCGATGTTATCAGACTCGAAATATAGACGAAAACTCCAAAAAAAATTTCATAAAAAAAAATAGTGAAAAACTGTTTTCCAGCGGAATGTTATTCCTTTAAGTGTTAAGATACTACCATTTTTTTTTTAATTACACAGCCACACAAAAAAAAGTTTCTGACCTGGGGGTCTCACTATGTGTACTATATGTTTTTGAGGTCGCTGAATCCAAATCCGGGGTTTCAGTTCAATTCAGTTTCATCCCAGCACGTCTGGGTTCGGCCATAACCTCAAAAAACCCTCAAATTTGCTATATCCGTTAAAACCACAAACACTATGGCTCTGAAACCTCATAATCCTATAAAACAATAACCAAATGGTTGTACATTACGTTGGATTACGACATGTACATGTACATATACAGTCGGAGTTCTGGCATTCCCAGATTCATTAATTTATTTACAGATTTTGTTGAACACAATGTTCTTGCAATCGAAATTTGTGCGCAATACACTGTGCACTCACCTTACTGTATGTGAAGAGGTACTGTCCTTCGGCGCTATTCCCGATGCGTCGTGGATATCCCTTGAGTAACTTTATTTATTTTAAGTTTAGACGTCGAGGCCAAGATCTGAATAGGTTTAAGTCTTAAAAAAAATGAAAAGGAAACGAAAAGTCATTAAAAAAATGCAAGCGAAAAATGATGTTATTTTGGATTAATTTTAATTTTTCCAGGGTTAAATATTTTTTAAGAATTTTTTAACCATCACCATTTAAAAGAGCACCCTCAAAAACATAGGAAAAGTGTTTGGAACTTTGTTTTTCTCAAATTCATTGAACGGCATCAACTCGAACTTCTAAGTCGAAATTCTGTCCTGTGGGCGTTAATAGGTTAAGTAGGTAGGACAGTTTGCCAATGTTAACGAAGATTTTTTTCCGAATATTTGTATTAGACATTAATAAATAACAGTAATAATTTTAATTCAAATAAAAGTTGTTTGTTAAAAACGGTATTCATCTATATGTCGCTATCTGATTAAAATCATTAAAGATATCCTTTCCAAAAGAAATAGAACATCTTATCTATAGATACACTATTTTCAAGATATGTTATCTTAATAGTAGATAGCAGTAAAATGTAGAGGGTGTCCCGCCCCAAAAAAGCAACGTCAAGCCGAAAGAGACTTACAGACCAAGTCCTAACTGGTTATGTGACAAAAAAATGCATGAAAGTGACTAGTTCTCGAGACAAAGCTTCTTTTCTAAAATTGGAGAAGAATCGCTTCCGGAAATCTAAAAATGTTTGTCCCATAACTTCAGATAAAAGCCGATTGTTTGTTTATTTTTATTTAGTTATTTTTTGTTATACCGAGCTGAATAACATGCCATTTAAATAAACTATAACATTTTACAAAAACAGTCACGGTACTTCTAAAAAAATAGAAATTCATTTTTAAGGTTTTTAAGGTTTTGGTTACTATCATCGTCCAACTTTGACTACTCACCCTTTAAAAAATGATCTACAACTACTGTCCTCAAGAGTTTACGCATATAATGTAGATTCCAAAATGGTAATAAAAGTAGTAGCTTTAATTGTTAAAAAAAGTTATTGCTATAGAACCACAGCGAGTCACCAATTTCGAAGTAACTTCCCCAGTAAAACTAGATGTAAATTGTCTATTTTTTCTATTTTCTGTATGAAAACTGTGTGAGAATATTAAAAATAAATTAATTAACTTTTCAGGTTAAAATGCTGAAAAGCTTTGAACATTACTACCTTTTTACAATAGCTGAGGCTGAGCCTAGGCAAAAGAAGGCAGGTAACTGTGTTCACGCATATTAGAACGAGATAGAGCTTGAGGGCCCATTGTGACTTGACCCGACCGATCTCATTCCTTCGTCAGTGCGTTTCACTACTCCGTTCAAGTTGAGCACTGTTTCCGTATTCGTCTATTTGTACTACAAACCTAGCATTGTTACTTTAGACTATTATAGCGTAAACAAAATCAGGGCAACAAAGCCAGATAGGTAGTACAAATATACGAATACGGAAACAGTGTGCAATACAAACGGAATAAATTCTACGATTTTAAACAGCGATTCCTTGTAGTAAATATTTTTTATACACATTTTTATTTTTTTTATAAATTTTTTAAACACGGGGGACACTCGGTATATTACCCAATTAAGAGTGGAGAAGTCTACTGAATTTGGTACGTAGTTTAGGTACATACATAGGTACATGCAATTGGTAGTATAGGAACATGCAATTTCGATTTATCTCTGCATCTGAAATAAAATACTTATTTGTAACTAGTGTCTACATAATATTGTGGTTTACCATTCACAGAATATGCGCATTAGAATCTCAAATATGAATCATAAAAATATACCGAAATTACAAAAAAGGGAAGTGAATATCTCGTAATTGATAAGACGTATGGAATAATCACAATAGGCTGTGCCATAGTATTTGCACTGTATTATTTCAGTGCCATGGATTTAAATAAAATAAAGAAATTAGGGAAAGAAGAACTGTTGAAGAAACTTAAACAAGTGAGTTCGACCTAGATTTTAAATACTACTAAATGTAAATAATCTTTATCTGTTTGAGTTGATTTATATAGATTAGATAAATACCCATTTTGATGTACTTTGAACTTATTTCCAGGGCGGTTTTAAACAAGTTGCAATTATTTTAGAAGATAAGGATGTAGACGGAGATACATTTATTGTGAGTAGAAAATTTTATCTTAATAGTAAAGTAGTAGATATTGAAATAAAAACGTGTATTTTATTCAAATGTATTTGTCATTAATTGTCATGAATCTTTTACAAATATGTTTTCTCATTTTTGTGTTTAAAATATAGACATCCAAAAAAACGTCATTAAACCTGGCTGTGAATGAGAGAGATGGAAATAGCGGTTATGTCAAAGCTTAAAACAAAACTTTGTTGTTGTCAAACTTTTGACAAGTGGATGTCACAATAATTGTAAAACAAATAATGGCTCGCACATTATGTGACAGCCTTGACAATTAAATAAGGTTATAAATTTAAGATAAGAATAGAAATAGGTCACTTTTTGCTCTGCCAACGTGACGTTTTTTTTTTTTTGGATGGGTCATTATTATAGGAGATAGAAATATGCCGTCTTCGCGAACCGAGGCTCCTTTTTTTAGAGCGCCAAATTTACAGCGCCGACTAGGTTTTTGATGCCATTCCTAGGTTTTGAGATACAACGGATTTTTATTATAACATCCATTTCTAACCATGTCTGTAGCGGCCACAAGTGCAATAATTTTAATAGATATTGTTTCAATGATTTTCTAAATATTTTTTCATATAGAATTCAGTGACGTCACTAGTTTTTTTATGTAATTAACGATTTTTGAACTATGGACCAAAACTAAAATGTTTTAAATGAAAACCATAGTTAGTCATGATATGTTCGAATAAAGGATTTTTTACGCTTTTCAAAAATATATACATAGGTAAGATATGTATATATGTATATTTTCATAAATAACTTATACAATTACAAAAAAAATGTACATAGATGGCCATAAATGAACAAAATGTAAACATTTTTTATACTTTTAATCAAAATTAATATCGACCTAGTCTCTATAACATAAGAATAATATTAAATATACAAATTAATTCACTGCCAGAATAGTAAATATAACAAAATATTAATAATAACAAGATTTGAAAGAAATGCTTTTTAATTTTTATTTTTTTAATTATTTTTAGTGTCATTTTGACTATTTTCCTGAAGGTTTCCGGGGAGATTGCAATCTCACAAGGATATTAAAGAAAAATAAATAAACCAGAGAGATTCGGATTTAATATTTCTTGTTTTATTTTTGGAAGGAAATTGAAATATCATACTTTCCTTGATAACTTGAACAGTGCCAGGTACATGGAAATTTTGAATATATTCCTTCCAGATATTTTTGAAAACGTTCCCCACGTTCAGTTAAGAAGAGTATTTTTTCAACAAGAGGCGCAAAACGCTGCTTTAATGAATAATTATTTGAACTAGCACTTTGAAAATCGATGGAGAGAAATTAATGTTCCAATTAATTGGCCAGCAATGTCTCCGGACCTTTGTGTGTTAGATTTCTTTGTATGATGCTTCTTAAAAAATAAAGTGTACCCAAAACGAAATCAAAATGAAAAACAATTACTAAATAGTACTAGAGAAGCTTTTGAGGAATTAACAACAAGCTTGTTAATTACACAGGCACACAAAATAAAGAAAAAGATTCAAACCCCGGGTTCAAACTACAAAAAATGAGCTATTGAAGTAAAAAAAAAATCGGCTCCCAGGTTTTTCCCACAAAAAAGCATTACTTTTGCGGTTTTGGCCATTTTTTGCATTTTTTTTTTTGCACTCATGAAAAAATATGCTTTCTGTGGTTCAAAATAACTCTTAATTCGGATTTAACCACCAAAAATACATGTAAAATGAATTTTGAATGATGTGATAATTCTGTTTGCCTTCATGATGTTGCAATTTTGGCGTTTTTTTTTTGCATTTTGACAGTGATATTGAGCCAACCCACCAAAACTAACCTCGGATTCGGATTCAGCGACCCAAAGTACGTAGAATAAGTGGTTTTAACCCGGGGTTTGAAACTTTTTTATGTTTGTGTGCTTGTGTTATCAATTATTTATTAATAAATGTATTATTAATTATTAAACGTATTTATTAAAGGTAATAGAAAGTATTTCTCAGAGATGTGAGAACTAAGCATTCAACATAGCGAGCAACGATTCGAGCAATATACAAGGTGGCGCAAAAGTCCTCACTCAGTATTTCCTAAGGCAGTAACTTTATTTGTAAATAAAAATAATTGGTTATGTTTGTTGATAATGTTTATTTAGACGTTTAAGTACATTTTTTCTCATTAGGTCGCGAAGATGATATCGGTCAAGTGGCCGCCGCCACAGTTGATGCACATTCGGGCTGGTTTCACAGCATTTTCCATGACTTCTCTCAAAACTTCTGGCAATAAATTCTCCACTTCTTGTCGGATGTTCTCCTTCAGGGTCTCCAAGGTCTGCGGCTTGTTCGCATAGACCCGTGACTTCAAAAAACCCCAAAGAAAAAAGTCTGGAACGGTCAAATCGGGCGATCTTGCGGGATAATGCAAATCTCCAAAACGGGAGATTAAGCGGCCGGGAAACGCTTGCTGCAGAATGTCCACTGTTGCTCGTGCTGTGTGCGCAGTTGCACCGTCCTGCTGGTACCACATGTTCTCCAAACCCAATTCCTCAATTTTCGACAGCAATAAGTCGTTGATCATGGTTCTGAAGCGTTCACCAGTCACAGTAACAGTGTTTCCGATGCCGTCCTCGAAAAAATATGGCCCAATCGCCTTTCCTCCGTAAACGTCGCACCAAACAGTGACTTTGAGATGATGTAATGGCTCTTCATGCATTACACACGGATTTTCAGTGCCCCAGAAGCGATAATTTTGCTTATTCACGTATCCGCATAGGTGGAAATGCGCCTCGTCGCTCATGATGATTTTCATTGGAAAATCACCTGTTATAAAATAATTAAATATTTCTTTCAAATTTTGTTATTTTTAATATTGTTTTGTTTACTATGATTGTCTATTATCGAATGTTTATTATTCTTGCTTTATGTTATAGGGCTAGGTTAAGTAGTCGGTGTCAATTTTGATTAAAAATGTAAAAAATACTAACATTTTGGGAGTTCATAGCCATCTATGTAAAAACCGTCAATCACAGCAAAAAAAAACAAGTTACGCTACATGAATTGTATGGCAAACCATTGAAACAATATCGAACTTATTCAAATTATGACCGCCACAAAGATGGTTCGAAATGGCTGTTTTTTCAAAAATGTACTATAACTCAAAAACTAGAAATATCATTAAAAATTCTAGGCTCTGTGAATTTCCCACAAAAAGTAGCTAGCCTAGGTTCGCGAAGACAGCATCTTTCTACTTCCTGTAATAACCGAGATACCTTAGAAAACCATCGAACATGGAACTGCTACAATACCAATTATGGAACCCTTCAATCCAGAAAACAAGATATCGCAGGTTTCTGAACTCGTGTAGGATTTTATACATTAAATTGGTCAGGTTTCATCTACTTAATTATTAATTGACTCCGGTCCATAATTTCCTCATAAATTGTGTACATCTGTATGTTTTAATAAATTTTAGGTTCTCTCTATCATTCGGAATCCAAATATGTATATAGTACCTAAGTTATATGATTTTCTTCTTACATTTTGTGCAATAATTGTTAATAAAACATTTAACATTCGTCAATTAATTTTGTAATAGCCATCATGAAAGTATGTTTCGAAACCAAATAAAAATAGTGTTATATAGTTATACAAATAGGTACAGCTTTTCCGATTTAAATAATCTTCATATAAATTAATAAAATGGTCACTAGTTTTATCAAATCCATTTGTAGTCTATTATATTAACGAAAAGACCTTTAGTAAATTAAACAAGAGCACACTGTTTAGAAAATCAGCTAAGTGTGTCATGAAATATATAATTCTATAAAAGGTTTATACATGTAATACATATATATACATGTGTATATGCGGTGTGTTTTCTAGGAGACCATAGACTTGATTTCAGAAATCAAAATGAATCCGGAAGTTCTTCAAATAGAGTAAATTACATGTTCTTAGCTTGGTTTCAAAAACGATAAAACATTAAAATTGTATTTAAAAGAATCCAAAGTTTTTAAAACTTATAATATTTGCCAATCTGTGTTATCGACATCAAATAAGATCTAAACACTCGCCATGTTAAAATTTTATGAACTCTATTCTAGGGACTGAATGAGATCCAACTTCAGTTCAGATGGAAGCTGGACGGTCCTCGAAAAGAAATCCATTTTGGAGTGCGTCGAAGCAGTCAAGGCGAAACCATCGCTACTGCCGGTGGCACCGAAACCCAAACTCGCGGCAAAACCATCAATAAGGGCGGCATCGGGACCCTCACAAGTGACGAAATGTGACGCGTTCAAGGGTAAATTAGAAGGCCTCTTGGCTGCGCCAGTCAAGAACGAGGCGTCGCCCCCTAAGAACTTGTCTTCGCCACCACCGCCGCCTCCGCCAAAAAAATCCAAACCTCGGCTCCGCCAAAAGACAACCTGTTCTGAAAAAAGCCGGCTCTACCTCTCCCCAAAGAGAGAAGCCCCGTAAGGAAACCTGTTATGCCTTTGCCGAGGAAAATTGAAGGCGAAAATAAGGAACATGTGCTGGAGGAATACGTGGAGATGCTACCACCGAAAGGTAAAATACGTAGGGAAAAGTAGGGTAATAGCGCCTGTGGAGGTAATAACGTGTTAATAAGCTAATATGTATTGTACTAACCAAGTGTTTTAGATTCGTTCTATTTGTAGTAACGTCTTCCAGATAAAGAATTAACTACATTTTTGACAGAGGTTGTCCTAAAACTAATATACAAAAGGCCGGAAATCGAAAAGTATTTACTTAAAAAAATATATACCCCTTCTCTTTTTCTATGCACTCTCACCAACGATGCGGAAGTGATTGGATGCCGTTCAGCACTGCATTCTTGTTCAGTCTCCAAATCTCCTGGGTCATGCCTACCTATAATAAGTCCAGCGAATTCAGATCAGGGCTATAAACCGAGTGGCGACGCCGACGTTCGTGGAAAACGTCCAGTTTTTTTGTTTTTTTGTTTTTTTTGGCGATGTCCTGCCCAGCCACACTCCTCCAGAAGCGTATGTACGAGTGCACCGATATATGATTTTGCATTATCATGCAAGATCCACATTCCACCTTTCCGGGACGGTTTTTATGAAATTCTTGGCGAAAAACTTTATTGTTTTACCGCGATTTTTTTTCGTAACGCGCCCCGACACACTTAACTCACGGTCAACCGAATCATCCTACATTTTTCGCACTACATGAAACCAGTGGCGGCTCGTGGACTTAATGAATAGGTGAAGCGATCAGATAGGTACTAAGCATCGTATTCTATTTTTGTGTATATGTATATTTTTTTCTTTTTTCCTTTTTGTGTATGAGATACACTAGTTAAAATGTTTATTTTGTATGTTACATTCAAGTTATGAATATAGAAGGAAAATGATCGTTCCACATCTACTGAAGTTAAAGGTGTAAATTCAGAATAGTTCACATGGACAGAGGACGTCACACCACGCACATTATTTTCACGAATTTCGCACAGTTGTTTGTATCACTAGCAGTTGTTTGCTGTCACTAACATCAGTAAATTATTATTTTTTCCATCTACAGAGGACAATGCACGGGTTACTACTATTTCTATACTTATAGCTGTTGTTTGTAAAACCCGTTAACTAGCTGTCAATATCAGATGCGAAATATCTGAAACACCTAAAATTCTATCAGAACATTAATGACCTTTTGGTAGATAATTGTTGGGGTGGAGGACAAAAACATAAATCAAGGACATTAACATTACTAATGGATTAACGACCTTTTTACCGCAAAAATCTATTGTTTTGTCCACTGTTGTTTCGTCCACTTTTACGCAAAGTATGGCTACTTGACAATGGAAAATCGGATACGTATTTGTCAAAAATCTTCTAAAGTGATTATTGTCGACCATGTTCACCGAAAGGCTACATGCGCAAAACATTATGCACAAATCAAACCAAAAAAAATCCTCTTTTCTAACAGTACCAGTAATATCGAGCCATCCAAAAAAAACGTCATCAAAGTTGGCCGAGTAAAAAAAGACGTATTCCTATTGTATCTTAAATTTATAACTTTATTTAATTGTCAAAGCTGTCACCTTACACCTATAACAGGCATTATTGAATTCACAATTGTGACAGTCATTTGTCAAAAGTTTGACATAACCGAAAACTTCGACATGACCGCTATTTCTATCTCTCTCGTTCATATCCAGATTTGTTGACGTTTTTTTTGTCTCTTTGATGTCTCTTTATTTTGTCGATGGTTACCCGAATCTAAATGTCTTTTGCACTCTTGATGTCTACGAAATATATATCGACGATTGCAAGGAATACATAAAACATGTGATCCGTCTATTGTAAAATCGCCGTAATTTTTAATCAACTGTTTCAGTCTATTCACAAATGATAACGACTGTGCCATTATTGTAAAAATCCACACAGAATCAGATGATATGTAAATACATAAAAAAACACTACGGAATAAAAAACACTACGGAATCGGCGCACTCGACGTGGCTAAAATGCATTGAAGTATCCTGACTACCCGCACAGTGTGGGGTACCAGAGTTCCAGTGCGTGTTACTAGGCACGGTCAGTGGCGTACGTACGTACGGTCAAAAAAATACACGCGTATATAATTTACAAAGCACTTAAAAAAATACGATTTTTATTTTAATTATCATAGAGTTGTATAGTGCCGATTCTGCGTATCTAATTATAAATATATGTAAGTAAGAACGAAAGAAACAGAAAAAGCAAAAAGAGTTAATTGCAAAATTTTAAGTGCCGTTTAGAAAGTGTTCTCACGTTTTATCATAAACTATTGAACATTTGGCAAATCTGAACACATCATCTTAAGGGGGTATTCTAGTCTAGAGGCATGAATTTCGGGCGGTTTTTGAAGCTCTGTACAAACGAAACAAAAAATATTTTTACTATCCATTTTTTTATCATTTGTTTATTGATATTTTAAAATAACATAAAAAATGAACTGAAAAAAAAAGACTCAAAATTGACAAAGTTATGGGCTGGCAAAGTGGGGGGTTCAAAAAAAGGGGTGTCCTGGCGTGCATGATTTCAACTAAAAAAAAAAAAGCCGAACGGATTCTTAATTAGTATAGATGCCCCAATAGCCCGAACCTTGGAAAAGTAAAAAAAATGTTTTCATAAAATGGCGGCCGTTTGAAAAAAAAATTGTTTTGCATGTTTTTTTAATAATTCCGATTTTTCTAAAAATAGTAAGATTAAAAATTTTGATTTGCGCGTGCTTGAGGCGATAGAGGAATGTATAAAGAACATTCACACCAAATTTCAAATTAATCGGTTCATTAGAACTTGAGATATCGTGCACGCCAACTCGAAAAAAGTAGTTTTGAGAAAAACGCGATTAAAGTTTTGAGACAAGTTTCCAGCAATTTTACTCAGTTAGCACGTCCACGTTGCTTGAAGGCTGCCTCAAAACTAATTTGAAATAAATACTAAGACGAAAAGATTCCGACTAAATACATTTCGTGTTTCGTAAGTACTCGGGCAGCGTCTACCGTCTATTGTTCATTTGTTCCGGTCGGACCGGAGCCGATGCCGCGTCACAAAAATGGCTGTAACTCATAAAATAACTGAAATTTTGAAAAATCCTTTTAAGGTCATATTCTTGAATGTCTAAACTTTGGAAATATGAAACAATAAAAATTTCGATTTTTTCAAATTTGTATACTAGAATACCCCCTTAATGAGATGTGTTACAAAATGCGCATGTTCTCTGTAGATTAGCCGTACATTTAGCTCTTACAATTTTAAGATAAGAGAAATTTATAAATTTTAGAATAGTATGGGGGTCATTAAATAATTTCTCTGTGCAGATAACGACGAATACGATGGATACCTTACACCAAGCCAATTGGAACAGAACGATTACGAGGCGCCACCAAAATTTAGACCTTTCGAGGCCATTCCTTCATGTAACTTACCCAAAAAAAGCAATGCGATAGGAAAAGAGGAAGAAAAAACAACGAACGGACAGACCAATGCGTTACCAAATTCAAGCAAGACAGCAGTTACTGCTAATTACGTAGTAGAAATCTGTACTACTGATCCTGATACAGACAGCAAGGGGCAAGTGGTACGTACATACCTACATGTATAAGGTGCTTCATAATGAGTGGCCTATTAAACGTTTTGCGAGAACTATAAATAATATGGAGAACATTTGTATCAGGGAGTTTCCCGGGATGCTCTCTAAAGCTAAAAATGGCCATTTTTGAACACTTCTGGATATACCGGAAGTGAATACTAATTTATTTTATGTTTCTAAGTTATTTTAGATGGCCCGCTATATTTTTTATGCTGTGTTTGGTTTCTACTCGATAACTTAAAATTACTCTAATAAACATTGTGTATCTTTAAAACGATCGTTTTTCGAAATTTAGCTTAGAATTATTTCGAGATATCAATTTTAAGAAAGAAAATGGAATTGCAAACCCCTAGAAAAAAAAATTAAAAACTTTTGCTGGGGTCACTCTGTTATCAATTGTTTTACAATGTGAGTGTGAAAGGTCGAGTTATATGTACGTAAAAATGTACAGGATGCCCAAAACAGAGGGTCAAACTTGAACAACTTTATCTTTTATTAAATCGCTTTTTTTTCAATAGAGCGTAACTATATTTCATAAGTCCATAATTCCTTTCCTTCCCTTTTTCATCATCTTTCTAGACATACAAACATTCCCTATATGTACCTAAAATATACGGGCTTTGAATTACATTCAATTATTTGTCAAAGTAGTTAGATGATCAATTTGAACAACTTTATCCTTTCCTAAGTTTGTTATTTTAAAATAAAATCTACTGTATTTTATATGATGGTTCCTTTCGTTTTTTTATCCTCTTTCTACACATTCTTTGGTTAAAAATTATAAAACAGCAATATTGGTATCATATTTCTCAATTTGGTATCAAAATGTCATAAAGTTTACAAAATCGAAGTAAAAGAAGTCATTATCTGTTGGCCCCAAAATGAGACACTTCTGATCGCAATAGAGAAATCTAATTTACAGTGGCTGATTTGCCATTAGAAACTTCTTACCGTTTTGAAGGTTATTACGATTTGTCATTAGGAAAGTAATTACGTCAAATTTGATAATTCTTTAGAACACTACTTTTTTGAGGTATTTAGAATAAATTGACGTGAAGGCTTTATCTTCAAAGAGCTCTAACTCCCCTTAGAAGCATTTTTAGATGATTATGGTAAAATAGGTTAAATCGACATAAAACCATGTCTATTGTCGGTTTTTTTTTGGCAGGAAAATGTTCGGACACCCTGTATAAAAAATACAAGAGCTTCATTTTGTCCGATTTGTATCGCAAATATTAACGAGGACAGAGGTGGGTCCAATTCTCAATCAATCACCCGGTATATAACAAAGACAAATTTGTCACACATATAATATTTTTTTGTTAAATTAACTGTTCTCTTAATTGTTTAAGGAAAACGAGTCGTTCGACCCATACCAACCTAAGATCGCATCTCGCGAATTAAATGGTAAACAGTCATATAATTTAGAACGCATTAAGCAAACGATTGCATCGAATCCTGAAAACGGTGAGACACCGCTTTCGAAACTAACAAGCAAAATAACCAGTATCTTCCGAAAGAATACATCAAAAAACGCTTACGAAAACCATACCTTAACAGAGGACACGAGCGAAAGAGAAGATAACAAGGTTATGATAACAGTAAAAGACAGGCCATTACCTCCAATACCGTCACATATAAAACCAGACCCAAACAAAGGTGATAACTCAAATAAAGATCTCTTTAAAAAACCATTCCCAATTCCTAGACCAAATATTGGACCGGTTAACATTCCAAACTATTTGGATCTCGATAGTTACCGAAAACCACAGAATCAACCTTCGTCCGATGCCTCAGAAGCGCAAAGCGAAGAAGATGGTCAATTATACGAAGATACGGCTGAACAAGTATATGAAAACTCAAAAGAAACAGTTGGGAATGCGAAACCTATCAAACAGTCAAAACCTTTCATTCCAATTCCTTACTTAACTGCAGACTCGGGTGCACCTAAAAGTTCAGAATTGGAAGATGAAGATGAAACGCAAATATATGAAAACACAGAATCTGCAATCTCTAAAAATGGCACTAAGATGCTACGACCTCCACCATCAATACCGATTACAACAAATAAAACCAACCAACTCCCTCTACCTTCATTTAAAAATTCAAAAGACGACAAAACAAATAAAGTTAATGTAGGAAAAATAGCCGTTGTTAAGAAACATATTGCGCAAGCAAAGCCTATACCAGCTCCTCCGCCGTTTAATTTACCTGCTAGTAAAATTACAAGTAAAGGTTCCTCGGAGCCTTTAGTTAATAAATCAGGTGAGTCAGAGGATGCGCAGGAAGACCAAATATATGAAAACACCGGAAAAATTACTGAAACCATCACTAAAAAACGTATTACGCAAATAAAGTCCATACCAGCTACTCGGCCAGTTAATTTACCTACGAATAAAATTAGCAGTAAAGGTTACTCACTATCCTTAGTTAATAAATCACGTGAGTCAGAGGACGAAGAGGAAGACCAAATATATGAAAACACCGGAAAAGTCACAAACGAGAAACGTGCAATTCAGATCAAGTCATTACCATCTGGTCCAGTCCTTGTTTTCCCTTCAGGTCCAGGCAAAACTAATGCATATCCTCCCAGTTTTAAATTGAAAAAACCTGAAGATGAAGAATTAGAAGATGAAGAAACCGATCTAATATACGAAAATACAGGGATGAGAGTTACAAATAACCAGCCTCTTACGCAAGTAAATCAAGTATTTCCTATTCAGAATGTTGCTTCGGATTTATCAGAAGCATCGGAAGATATAGAGGAAATATACGAGAATACAAATGTGAACCTTCCAGATGTCGGTGCAGGGTTTTATGTTGAATTAATGAGAAACAAACCCGTTCCGCAACAAGCTTACGTACCCAGCAGGCAAGACAAATCAGCAAATACTTTCGACGTTATAGATAAAACAGGTAGGACTAATAGTCTTTCACGCTTATTTTTTTAAACATTTTCACTGGATGTAACCGTTAGGTATAGGTAGAACTAGTATACATGGGTGAAATCCATCTCTAACATTAGTCTCTTTATCAGTGGCGACTGGTGGAATTTGAAATTGTCGTATTTTCGTTCATCTTCTTGTACATTTGTTGCTACATATGAATATATGTGGCGAATAAAATTAAGACTAGCGCAGAGCCATTCCAATTTCGGTTGAACTTTAACGCTATCACACAACTAGGGTCATAACCAAATGTAGCTTTATGCAACTTATCAATGTGACCAGATAATTCCCCTAGGCCCTAGAGTAGTCCCCTGAGATTGGGGTGATGTCGCATTATCGCTGTACGCAACTTAACTGACTTTTCAGCATGTATTTACTGATCCCATCTGGCATCTGGCAATATGGAGGCCAAACTCATTTCACAGTTGCACAAATTACCTAATATTTGGTTCTGTCTCTACACACAACATAAAGGTACAGTGAACCAAAAGTAGCTTTGCTCCTGGTTGTAGAATGCGCAGGTGACAAAACTTGAAATTATGTCCGGAGCTAATTTCTGTTGTAGCTGCACCTGTAAAATCAATCCGTAAAGTCAGCCGTGAAGTACAATCTGGCGACAATTATTATTTGTTTATGGATATCTCTCCGGGTATGTTGCGACAAGTTATTTGCGTTTTTCGAACATTGTAAAATTAGTGCATATTTTAATCTTGTATATCAAAATACATACATATATCAAATTCATATAATTGTCACTTCCTAATCTTAGTAAACATATTACGATTTTTGCTTATTCCGAACGGGCTTTTCAAATTCAGAGCTAATAAGCAGTGATTAACCTATAACAATAACCCAATACGTTCATAAATTTTACGCTATTCGAGACCACAGACACCCATAAAATTTCTCTATGTTCGAGACTATCGGTGTGACGTACCGCTACTGCTATTTTCAGTGTTATTATCGGACATACTTAATACTTTTATAAGGCCAACATGTATGTGTGTTCTCTTCGCTACAGCCTTTTTTACACAAAATATTTAGACTTACTACACATGGCATTAAATTTATACTTTTATAAGGCCAGCATGTACTCTATTTCCATTTTAAATTGAAAATAGGTAGAAAAAAGCAAGGTTGTCAGATATATTTTCTAAAATTGCTAAGCTCACTATACAAGTATACTTCATACTTCAGTAAACTGTTAGTTCGTGACATTCTTAGAAAGCTAGTCTGGAAATATTTAAAAAAAATACATAGAAATAAATTTATTAGTTAGCATTAAAATAAAGCGTTTAAAATTGCTGGAAAAAATAATTATAAATTCAAACAACTTTATGTATATTACTATACTTAAGAAAAATTTTGAAGAGCCGGCAACGGCGGCTCAGGCGGCTGGCCGCACAGAGTAAAACCACTGGCGGTAACACCGGTCAACGAGCTTATTAGACTACTTTGCATTTAATACATTGCTAATACTTCTTCGGTCCACTGTGTCATAAAAATTTTACGACGTGGTTAAAATGATTTACGACTTTAGGCACTCAACTTGTTTAAGACGCCAGTGACGTGTATTTCTGTTAGGTTTATTAACACATACAATTTTTTGAGATTGTCTGGCTAAATGAGCATTATTTACAGCAAATTATATACAACATATATTAAGAGTTTTGTATGCAGGCTAATTTTAATCTCCTATATTGATTTGAATGAAATAAATTATTTCACAATTTTTGACTTTATAAAAGATATATGCACGCCCATGGAATCATAAAATTGCACCGCTTTGTTCCCCAGGCGTATTTATCATTTTCAATTAAAATTAGAAGGACTATATGTGTGTTTAACCCTGGGTTCTGTGTTCAAAGAACCAATCGTCGCCAGCTACAGATAATTTGAACTATGTAATCAAATCTAAACATCAGGCTCAAGCAATAAACACATGGTTTTACCTAACATTGAACGGCTCTTGGTTATGAATGGATTGCTTCATACACGGATTTCCAGGAGACGCGTGCGCGGTTTTTTTAAAGTTATTTTTACTACGTATACCCAAATATACTACAAAATTGTCACTAATTAAAACATAAGGTTTACATCCGATGAACATACATATATTAATGTGTACTTGAAGACCCGTTCAAGGTTAAAACCACGTATATCCGAAGTCTAGTTATTATGTCCACAAAATAAAAAGAAAAACACATGTTTTATTACCATAATATACGTATAGAGAATAAAAAAAGAAACTAACAAAAAATGGTAACCTATCTCAAAATTACCAAAAATGGTATTTTACCAGTATTTTATGTAGCGGTATCGCATACCATTGTCTCGTGTTAAGGGTTAATAACACAGGTCTACAAAAAAAAGTTCTGTCTTTGCAATCAGACCCATCATTTCCTATGTATTTTGATGCACTGAAACCAAATTTGGCAAAACAAATTTTTCTACCGCATAAACTAATAGAGGAAATTTTTCGAAAAAATTTCTTTAATTAATTTTTATGACATTTATTTTGATTTTTTGGGTCGCTGATCACGAATCTGAAGTCAAGAATAAATTTCGACTTAATGACAGTCAAATTTCACTAAAAAGTAAAAAGTTGATATTAAATGCATATTCCTACGTTTTTTTAGGATACTCATTACTATGTTGTTGTAGATGTTGTTATATTTGTGAATAAGCTACTTAGATCATTTTATTTTTATCTATTTTGTTCTTTCTCTTATTTTGGTTTTTGTAACTGTTATACCGGGTGGACCATTTTAACCTTTAATAGGAAATAACTCGGCCGGTAAGCGAAAAAATAAAAAAAAGTTGTATACAGAAGTTGTTGGGCAAGGAGGGGGAAGTACGACCGTAACCTTAAATTTGACCTCGACGTTGACCTTGAGGGTTATTTGAAGATCAAAACAACTTTTTCAAATGGAAACAACTATTTTTGACCCCAGATTTGAAAAGAGCGGCAAATTTTACGTCCAAAATGGTACTTGTCAACAAGGTCATGGCAAGGTCGAATAAAAGTCAAATTTTCAGAAAATTGTTAAATAACGAGGGCTAGATCGGGATAGAGATTGGAAACGGTAAAATTTGTTGGTTTTTAATGTTATTTCAAGGTCAAAGTGATTTATCAAGCGTGAAACCCTACTTTTGACCTCTGATTTGAAATGTTTAACGTCAAGGTCATTGGTATCAGGAAGTGACCTTATTCGACCCTGACAACTTTAATCAGAAAAACATAGGAAATGATGGGTCTGATTGCACATGCCCTAGATTTGGTAATGTTCTGAGTTTTCTGGGTTTCCTCAGAACTGTAAAAGCAAATGCGTTACCGAAATAATCTTAAGTCGCTCCCAGTGCGCCATGGCAAATAATAATAATAGCCACTCCTTCCCGCACAGGTCCCTGAGAGGACCTAAGGGGTTACTCTTCGGAGTAATTATAGGGTGAGTATTATTATTATTATTATATTATTATTGCAAAGACAGAACATTTTTTTTGTAGACCTGTGTAAATATTGCAGAAGGGTATACCGTCATTAATACGTACTTTTAATATTAACGCCTTAATATACAAAGGATTATTTAAAGATGTAATTCAAATGAGAAAACCCTTTATAAAAACAGATTATTGATTTTGTTAGGTCATTTAAGTGAATATATCTGGAAAAGTACTTGTTAGTAAAAGCTAGCGTAACTAATTTATAGGTAAATTATACTTTGCTTCTGAGTCTAGCAAAGTTTTCATAACAACTAATCAGACAGTTGGCATACACTGATCATTACTGATGATTACGATATCTGTTTGCCGGCCCAAGTATAAGATCATGTATATTTTTGCTCGGACATCTGATACGATTTTCTTGATTGAATCGAAAGATTATATTGACTACAATATAATTGACATTGCCACCTTCGCCAGATATTAGAGAACCAGAGGTCCCACCAAGTTATTTTTATATACCTACAAGATAAATATATTTTATTTGATATAATACCAAGGTATTTTATGGCGAATTCATAGCAGGTAAATTTTGCCCTAAAATGTAAATAAAACTCGTAAAAAATAGTTTATTTTATATGTAGTTTCATCAGTTGTTCTTTTTTATCTGCTGTGTACTTTCTTTCGTGTGCCTATTTACAAACGTATTTTCCAGATGCCCCTTCTAAACACAACACGCCATTTCCAAAAACTCAGAAATCACTGTGGACCAAAATACAAACAGCGCATACTAGCGACAGTGAAGCAGAGAACCCCGCAGAGACCAAAAATGTCAGTTTCGATTTAGATTTAACACTGCTTTTAACGCAACAATTAAAAGAAAGGGAAGCAAAACAGCAGAACGAAGGAAATAAACTGATCGATGTCAATGTTGAAACAGTCGATAAACGAGTACATGACCTACTGGATGATAATCCAGTGGAAAGAAGTATAGGTTCTTTACCTATGAAGTTATCGGTAAAGACAAATTTATCTAAAAGACCTCTACCCGAAGTTCCTACAGCAAGATCGTCGCTGAAATCTATTAATTCCTCGCCACTAAGCAAGAAAAAATCTACGCAATCTTCTGCTGAAAGGCCGCGTCTAAATTACGAAAATAAACGATTGAATTTTGATCCAACGGAATCGATTAGGGAAAGAGTTCAAAGCGCTTCTAGAGCATCTAGACCTGGGGAGTGTAAGTAGATTAGATGTACATACATATGTATGTATACGCCAGTGGTGGCTGGTGGAATTTGAAATTCTCGTACTTTCATAACGGAGCTTTGGACCACATCACATTTTAGAGAGTTATTACTAGGATTCGGAATGTTTGCCATAACGAGTGTTAAACTGCGTTTAACTATCCCGCAACGGGATCGCGTACTACTGCGCATACGCGAGTCCTGGCGCATTGTCGGGGATGGTCAGTGGCATACGAATGCATGGGTAAGAAATATACGCTTATATAATTTACAAGGCGCTTAAATAATGCGATTTATACTTTAATTATCATAGAGTTGTATACTGCCGCCCATGCGTTATGGCGTACCTGTCCGAACAATAATTATTACTAGACCCAAACAAAAAAAATGTAATATCAAAAAAAAAAGGTTGTTTTATGAATAATTTTTGTACATACTGTAATCACCAAGTAAATACTAAATCTTTTTATACAGGTGTTTTTTTTTCGATATCAATATCGATATCTGTAAAAGTTAATAATTTGAATGACTGATGATAATTTGAATTTCACTTCATTTTTGTGATTTTACAATAGCCGGCATCTTTGATACTTTAGCAACAAAACACAATAAAAAGTTTTTATATTCACTTGGTACCTATAAAAAAATACTTGTTTGCGCAAATAAGTATTTTTCAAATACTTATACCTGTATATACAATAATACGCAAATTTTCTAATATGTGATATGGATCCCATGCTTCTCTACGAAAATACAAGAATTTCAGATTCCACCAGCCACCACTGGACTAACAACAAAATATACAGGGTGTTTCCAAAATAAATAATAGAAATGAGACGAACGAATGTAATGTCAAAATGATTTGACATTAACAACAGCGTAACACATGATTTGACAAGCAACAGCATACGCATCAAAGGTAGTGAGGGTGAGTAAGACCGCCCCTCTAACCACGCTACGCTAGTCTTTAGAACGAGAGGTGTAGAATTTGTTTTTTTCACAACCGGCCGATGTCGGCTTTGTGTAAAACTGTACTACGTCGGTCCAATTTTGCCAGTAACAAGTACAGTCCAAGGACTATAAGTGTAAATATAGTCCTAAAAATTTCTAAGACACCATATACAGGGTGTCTACTTTTATTTATGTATGCATTATGTAGTTGTAAAAAGAAAAAATTATAGCAGACTAGCGACCCGCCCCGGCTTCGCACGGTTTACGACATCACATTAGAAACCTCTAAAATTATCAGTGTTTCTCTACTATATTATGCAGGTATTTATTATACATATAAACCTTCCTATTGAATCATTCTATCTATTAAAAAAACCGCATCAAAATCCGTTGCGTAGTTTTAAAGATCTAAGCATACATAGGGACCGACAGACAGCGGGAAGCGACTGTTTTACACTATGTTATGATTGTTATTTTATTCGCTAGAGAGCTCCGATAAACGCGTGCAATCGTTGCTAATCATAAAATGCTATAGGGCGAAGCGCGGCCTTCGACGCGCTATTTATTATCTTCGAAAATATTCATTTAAATTACATGCTGTAAAGGGCCATATTGATCTATATTAAATGCACAATGTATTTAAGGTACTTAATTGGATAAGGATTAATGCTGTATTGCTTAAAATCGCTTCGTAATTAAGCCAATATTTCTCGTAAAGAATCAAAAATGGTTATTGTGGGTTATCCCCAAGAGATAGGCATATGCCATCGTGGACTTTTTTGTAGACCTTTTTAAGGTGTACAATACTGTAGTAATGTACTACAGTATCTAATGTGATGTAAATAAACACATTTTTTTTGCGCTTATATTGCAAACGAACCCTACGAGATAGATCAAAATAATGATTTTGATCTATCTCGTAGGGTTCGTTTGCAATATAAGCGCAAAAAAATGTGTTTATTTACATCACATTAGAAACCTCTAAAATTATTAGTGTTTCTCTACTATATTACGCATGTATTATACATATAAACCTTCCTCTTGAATCACTCTATGAGCCCAGAATCATATCGTTTGGCCCAATGTTATTTTTGGTGAGATTTATGAAACACAGACTGCATACTATGGATACGACAATCGTCCTTTATTGCATTATTTATCATATTATTTATTATATTATTTATCCTATAAAATGCCAATAAAGGATAATTGTTGTATCCATAGTATGAAGTCTTTGTTTCAGAAACCTTACCAAAAAATAACATTGGGCCAAACGATATGATTCTGGGCTCGTATGTATTAAAAAAACCGCATCAAAATCCGTTGCGTAGTTTTAAAGATCTAAGCATACATAGGTAGGGACAGACAGCGGGAAGCGACTTTGTTTTATACTATGTTACTTTTACTATACTATGTTATGATAAAGAAATACTACTTATTTTTTTGTCTACTGCTAATTATTCCCTGAACCAGTGGTGCTTCCAGTAGAATTCATCATTCATTTTAAGGTCGTCGACTGACAGTAATGTATACCAGTCCCACAGTTGTGGATTTTTTTTTTTTTTCATTTGCCTAACTATTATTTCAGATAACTTTAACGACGAACCGTTCTACAGAAACACAGACAGGAAAGGCGCGAAACAGCTTTTGCGCGGCTTAGAAGATGGCGCTTTCCTATTTAGACCTAGCGAAACATTCTTCTTGGGACTTACAATAAAACACAGCAACCATTTCTACAATTTTGGATTAGAGAAAGCTGAAAACAATATGATACGACTAAATGCTGATGGAGAGATATCGCCGGAATTTGGTTCGCTGAGCGAATTTGTGGATTATTTCATTAATGAACCCTTCACGTTTGAAGACAGAAATAACGTTGTACAAATTTTCTTGAAACCGCTATTACCACCGGATTTATTTTAATATCAAATAATTAGGCATATTCTAAAAAAAAAATCTGTTTTTTTCCCAAATAGTAACTACTTACTCTTTATAACAATTTAAATAATCGAATCATATTTTTCTGTTTGTAAAATTAGTCTCACATCGATATATGTAATTGTTTTTTCTTATTCTGTTTTATTATGAACACCAAATAAGATTAAGTAAAATTTTTGTTTTTAATATTTTCTTGAGTGTTCTTAAAAGTTACATAAATTCTGTTAAGTATCGCTATTCGAACATTGTAAAAGCTTGAATTGTGTAGGTATATTTTGTTTACTTATGTGTTCTAATAAATCTATTTCCTTTTTGTTTTTAAAGACATCTCCAAAAAAGTAGTAGCTTTCATGTAATAGCTTTAAACCAACAATAAATTGATGAATTTTTTGTTATCCGTATTGTCATATTTCAATCATCAAGTAACTTCAAGGACAAGTTGGACTGATGTAAAACAGAAATTTGATTTTAAATTTGCTGTTAATATGTTCATCAATAAATTCGTCAATTCTATTTTCTTTCCAATTTTTTGACGTGATTTCTGTTAACTCAGTAGGGCCAACACATAAGTGAAGTTAAATGGTTGAGTCTCCAAAATTTGGCCCCCCCAAAATTCGTTTACCTCCACAATTTGGCGAAAAATCCCTCCGCAATTCGGCGTGTTTCTATCCCCACTATTACCACGAGCTCTTTGCTCCTGTGCGGCGCGCTATTTGAAATCCTTACAACATTAGTTTATTGAATAGGAAGCAGAATTATATTTAAAAACGCGATATTCCTTTATGTGTATTTATAGAACCCTTACAATTTTTGGCTCCATTACTAAAAATTTACAAAAAATTTGGTCCGCGCACTCCTACGTACATTTTTTCACGCCGGCAAAACAACAAATAAGTACAGCTCACTTGACAGTAAGCACCAATGCCGTGACTTTTCAGTGGCTGTGGTGGGGTACCCCTCTTGAAGCCAAATTCTGGAGACATTTTGTTCCCGAGCTACGCCGAATTTTGGAGACTCCAGTGTATTTTGTTTATGTACAAAAGTGTGGTTATTTTACCTCCAAGGTTAAGTTGTGATGTCATATGCACACCATCTATTTAGACAACTTTAAACTGTAAATTACTTGTACAATTGACGACTGACAATCACCCACCGATATACATCTCGGTGCAATCACCACATAAAATTTTGATTTGGTGTAAAACAAACTAAGCAGTCCAAAAAGTTCACATGTTTTCACAAATTTATTTGAACAAGTTGATGAATAAATTCAGGGAGAATCTAAAGTTCCGATCATTCGGAATTCTTGATATTTTATCAAGGTTTCCGATCGCTCGGATTAACAAACATTTATGACTGGGCAAGGGAACATTCTATCCAAAAATACACTTTCATTCGTTTTGTCAACTCATCACATTCAATATGCAATCATTTGAGGCAACTATTACAGAGGATGGAGTTATAATAGTTATGTTTATAATATCACTATTACAAATTGGACATGCATACATATGTTTTAAATAGTTTTCTTTCTTTAAGTAAATCCTCAAATTTTGGAAAAGCATCAATTGAGCATCAATCTTTGGTAATCAGCTGATTATTATATAATACTTTCTAACATCTTTTTGTAAAAAACATTATATTAGTTTTTGTCTTTGGTACTATTAGCAAATTTTTGGGGTTCAGCTATTTGTTTTAAATGTCTTATTTCTGGAAAAACGGCAAAAAAGGGAAAAAACGCGTACACGAAAAGCGGCTTCCGCGTACGCGATACGCGTGAAACTGAATTCGGCTTTACAGTGGTAGCGACATAAGCGCTAACGATTGAAGTGTGTTTGAAAGCTTTTAGAATTCCGGTATTCGTGATACACTCAACATCCACATATCCGAACTTTTCCGTTCCGCAAACTTCTACATTTCCGAACTCTCGTCACCTCGGGATAACCGAACTGCTGGCGCATGCGCAAAGGGTTTTTCTGGCTCATTCTAGTACTTTTCTTTATTTTTCGAGGTTTTTATGTAAATGTAATACATACATACATGTGTACATGTTAAAAAAAGAACGTTTTTTTAAACAAAAAAAAATGTCAGGTGCAAAGGAGAGAGTGATGCAGGTAATTATTTTGTAATTCAAAGTAAAGGTTTGTTTTATTGAACATTTTGTTGACGTAACCTATAATAATTTAAAACTGAAATGAAAAAATGATGAGAAAATATGTATTTTTTAAGAAAACCGTGATACAAAACAAACATTATTGTACTGTTTATTTGCAGAGAAAAGAGCCTGCTAAGAGGCTAACCTTGGAGCAAAAACTGGATATGTTGGTCTATGTAAGATGTACAATATTTGTAAATCGTCAGTGGCAGAAATTCTTGGGAAAAAAGAAATTTACTTGTCGGAAGTTGAAAAAAGACGAAAATTGACGGATTGACACAAAAAAGTGCGCCGGTACTTATGATACGCCATTTGAAATAAGTGTTTTCCACTGGTTTGTACAAAGAAGAACTCTTGCAGAACCTGTCTCAGGTGTGCTGCTGAGGGAGGGCGTTTTCCTCTTTGCTGAATTATGTGACAATCGAAATGTTTGATAATAATCGCATTATTGTTTACATTTTTTTCTCATTTCGAATTTCGCGGTTTTTTTGTCGTCAACCAATTAGCGACAAGTTCGGTTGTGTGGAAGTACAAGTTCGGAAATATCGTGAGAAAAAGTTCGGAAATATCGTGAGTTCGGAAATTTGGAGTTTGGATATGTGGATGTTGAGTGTATTTCGTATTTGCGTAGTTCATGTAGTAGTATCTTTTGTGGCATTTTGTTGTGAATTAAGGTGTTTTCTGGCGTCCCAGCGGCTGTTTTTTGAAAATAGTTATTTCAGATATGATTTGCATTATGTCAAGAAATATGTTACAAAATTCTGTTTCGTCAGAAAACGCCTATGGTCTCGTCTCACAGATCAGTGCCTCGTGTACTCGCTCAGCAAGACACGCTTAATAATTTACCACTTCTTAAATATTTGCTCTATGCTTTTAGTGAATCTGTCAGCTGACAGGCCTATCAAAATGTCAAAAATCAATTTTTGTTGATTAGGTGAACGATTTTCCTACATCGCGACTGTTTATATTACCATTTTAATTATTTTTAAGAATAAGGTCTAGCAATGAATTATTGATAAAACTTGTTACTAAATATTTGATCATGGCTCGTTCTTTAAATTGTTTGAAACTTGTTAGGTTATATTCCGATCTGAGATCCTTACCAAGATATTTTCGAGCATAGCATCAGAAAAGGTAAGAAAAATCAAAAAGAAGGGAATAACATACAGTAATGTTAATTTTTCCATAACTGGTAGAAAGGACTGGTGTTAGGAGTTTACACAGACGAAGAAAATAATGTAGTTGAATTGACACCATCTGCTAAAAAGTACAACCAATTCACTGAGGGAAAACTCTTAGAACATCTTCATCTGTAAGTATAAGAATATTCAGTCTAATTGTATGGTTTAATAACCTTATCAGTAATAGTGTTTGTGTTATGTAATACTTGTGTACAGGCCAATTTTCAATATCAATAACCGTATTCGTCATTTAATTTCTGCTTTAATTTATTTATTTTCTGGATTTTTTACAAGTAGTTATATTTATCTAAACAAGTTCACTTACTATAATAAATAAAATTAATCCACTTCTCTTTACATATTATCACTAATTTTTCCTTTTGCTTTGGATTTCTTAAAATTGAGATACATACTGTTATAATGTAATCTGTAGTTATTGAAGATTGTATCAATTACAATAAATTAATCAGTCAAGTTATAGAAGAGATAAATGAGACATAGGAAGCAACTAGATATGTAAGCATTGTTTGTTTATTGGGACAATATGGAGAATCGCAAATTAAGAACTTTAAACCAATAGTTAATACATTACTCACATTTGCTGGCCATTTATTTGGAGGTTATTTTAAGGGTACCAGAGTGAATATACATTTGTAAAATTGTAATCATTTTTATTTTTGTTCTACAATTAGAAATAAAAGATTATTTGTGATTTCTTGTGAAACAGTAAATTAGCAGCATTGAAATAGTCTTCCGGCACTTCACCCCTTAGCGTTAAAACCCGCACTCTTACGATTTCAAAATGTCTGTGATTAATCAACTGAGAGTACTAATTTTATGTATTTTTATGTTTACGTTAGAAAGTGATTTTATATCCAACAATGTTTAACGTAATGCATGTATCGAAGAAAAACCATCTTCAGGAGCACTCCTTTGATGTGTTCTAGGTGTATGTGTAAACTGAGTGTACGAGTATGCCCTTAGGAAGCATTTTAGCAAAAAACTTATATTAAGGTTTTAATCATTTCATTTGATCTGCAAGGCCTCTAATTTTGACTTCATAATTTAGGTACACATTAAATACCAATATTTCAAATTCAACATTATATTATAAAACTGAACAACTTAGTATGCATTTATATGACCCACATTTTTTTTTAATTATCTCATTGACCATACTCTCATTAACATTGGGTATGTAAAAACTCACACACACACACTGTCCTTTAAGTTGCAATAAATTGTACACTTAATGTAAATTTTCTATGCACATAGGTATACTTAGAGCTGTTTAAATTACTAGGTAAGATTTCTTAATGTTTCTGAGAATAATTTAGCTACTTCAGAATGTTGTATCTCATAAAAAGAAAAAAACATTTGACACTCGAAATTTGATTCTCGAATTATTCGGCTTAAGTACTTATAACGCACTTCACGTTTTCATTCTGTATACGAGGCCACTTCACATTTTCATGTATATATTAATTTATTATTATTATATTCATACATTTTCATTCAACTAATATATCTTCTAAATCTAAAGAAAAAGGTGTTATCAATGGAATTTATAAGTTGATAAAAAAGTTTGTATTTGAGCTGACAGAGGTATGAGTATTATTTGATTTCAGATACGTAATATTCTTTTGCGTTAAATGTGGTATAACTAGACAAAAGACAAAAATAAAATGGTAATATTGTGAAATAGTAATAAGTTTTATCGAGTTGTTTATTTATAGTATTTTATTACTTGTTATCCAATGTATATTTATATTTTTTTCTTTATTTAACCTGACCTGAAACTCTATTTTTTAATTTCACTCATTTTCATATCATTTATTTGACTTGTTTTAATTTGTTTATATTTCTTATGCCAATTAAACCAAAACATGTAGATGCAAATAATAAAATTTGCGATAAAGGAATAAATTACTGTTTTGCAATATATTCATTTATAAACCAGATTTTTCCATTTAATAAAAACTGTATCACTTGAAAACTTTGGATGTTGAAAGCAAACCTAAATTATTGACTCCCATTGTTTCAGGTCGGTTCTCTTCTAAAAATTCGTAAAATAGCCTACACTTCCGAGATGGCCTCAAGTCGAGACGGTCGCAGCAGCTCCCGCATCCTCCCACAGTGGATCCAACGTACCCCCAACCGCGCCTCCATACGTACGCCCAAGAGACCGCGCCCCACAGCCGGACCATACGACGAGAAGAACACCGGACTTCCTGTGCCCCGTATGCATCAATCTCATCGAGGAGGCCCACATCACTAAGTGTGGCCACACCTACTGCTATGGATGCATAACCAAGTGCATAGAGTCTCAAAGCGCTGCCCCAAATGCAACTCCCCCATTACTGTCGACGAAATATTTCCCAACTTCCTGCTTAACGACCTGATAAAAAAACACAAGCTGAGGATGAACGGCTATGAAGCCCTGGGCATTACAAGAGACAGTTCCGGGGAGTTTGCCTCGTCCGCCGATGGTCTGAGAGACTTCGTAGCCTCCGAATCGCAAAACCTCACCCTGCCTGACGTAAATGTCATGCTGGAGGTCCTCACCCAACGCAAACAATTGCTTGAGGCCGAATCGTGCGCGGCGCAAAATAGGCTCTTGTTGGAATTCCTGAAGCATCTGCTGAAGCAGAAACGAGAACGTCAAGGTCAAATAGCCAAGGAGATCACCATTATAGAGTATGACATCGAGGAAGTCGCCAAGAAATTAAAGGAGGTCCACAGCAAGTGCCCCACATTAGAGGACGTAGAGCGTACGGCCGCCGGAGCATCTGGCTCGGACATCTCCACTGTTAACGCCATGAAGAAGGAGATGATCGAGATGATCGACAACATAGGAACCTCTACTGGGAGAAAAGAGGAAGCGAGCACTTCGGAAACGCCGTCCCGACCAAACACTTCGCTGGCCTTGCGACGGAGGAGGATGCACGCCTATTTCGACGACTTCGTGGACTGTTACTTTTCCACAAGGTCGAAGGACATATTTTTGGAAAGGATGGTGTCGAAAAGAACACCAGACCAGCCCTGGAACCGAACCCGGGCCTGGACCGTTTCCGGGAGAGCCTAATAAAATTCTCCACTTACAATTCCCTCCGCGTCCTGGCCACGTTGAACTACTCCAGTGATCTGTTCAATAACTCCACAATCGTGTCCAGCATTGAATTCGACAAGGATAACGAATTTTCGCCATAGCAGGCGTCACCAAGCGGATAAAGGTATTTGACTATGGCGCCGTTGTTAAGGATATAGTAAGCATCCATTACCCCTGCATCGAGATGGTATCCAGATCAAAAATATCGTGCGTTAGCTGGCACACGTATCACAAGAGCACTCTAGCATCTAGTGACTACGAGGGCACAGTAACCATATGGGATGCCTCCACCGGCCAGAGAACGAAGACCTACCAGGAACACGAGAAGCGTTGCTGGAGCGTTGACTTCAACTGCGTTGATACTCGCCTAATTGCGTCCGGCTCTGACGACGCTAGAGTAAAACTCTACTCGCTCAATGAGGAGCACTCTGTCGCCACTCTTGAAGCGAAAGCAAATGTGTGTTGCGTAAAATTCAACCCGCGCAGTTCTTCGCACCTGGCTTTCGGCAGCGCTGACCACTGCGTTCACTACTACGACTTAAGGAACATGAAGGAAGCAGTCGCGATCTTCAAAGGACACAAGAAGGCCGTCAGTTACGTGAAATTCTTGAACAACGAGGAGATCGTGTCTGCATCAACCGATTCGCAGCTGAAGATGTGGAGCATCAACACACCGTACTGCCTCAGGTCTTTTGTGGGGCATATCAACGAGAAGAATTTCGTGGGGCTGGCCACCGACGGGGACTATGTGGCATGCGGGTCGGAAAACAACGCCCTTTACGTATACTACAAGGGCCTGAGTAAGAAGCTGTTCAGCTACAAATTCGAGGCTGTCAAGGCGTATTGGAGCAAGAGAGACGGGAGGACGACATGAACGAGTTTGTATCGGCGGTGTGCTGGAAACAGAACTCCAAAGTTGTCGTGGCAGCTAACAGTCGGGGGATTATAAATATCCTGGAGTTAATCTAATTTTCCTCTTCCTTTCAGTCTGATGAAAATACTTATTTCCATGATCTGTGGAATGTAATATATTAAATATTTATTATTTAGGAGTCGCCCCGTAAAAGACAATCACATATTTTTGTGTCGTATCTCTGTTGACTGGATCGGTTTCCCTTTTGTACTCGGTCGCGTGTGAGTTGGTAATTTTTATGAGAGCTTTAATTTATCTTTAAGGAATTAAGTGAAATACAATATAAATGCCATGAAAAGGGATAGTGTAAAAATTGGAAACCTAAATAAATGTTCATACCTAAGTTTATCAAAATGTTTTTGATAAATATTACTAAATAAAAGGTTGTGATAATATAAAACTAACTAAAATAAGAGTAAATCGTTATTTTTTGATTAAATTAAGTCGAATTTATTAAATCAATTTGTTGGCAGTAAATAACTTAACTGTGTTTAAATCTTTTATAAAATTTCTTTACAGTAACACTTAAAGGTAGTGGCGATGGTGGAATTTTGAATTCTCTTTCTAATGGAGTATAGGACTCATATTGTATTTTGAGGTATGGTTACTAGATCTATGTAGGAGGCTTTCAGAAAAAAAAAATCATTTTAAAAATGTAAACAAAAGAATAAACGTCTTCTTTGGTCCAATTTACTCTGGATTTTGCCCAGATAAGATGTTTCTTCTGGGCGTCAGTGAGCAAGTGGCTTTTCTTTATCCGAGAAATTTAAATCTGCGGTTTGCCTCAATTGTGTCTGAATATTTTATAAAGTACCTCTGTTGCTTTCAGATATTAATAAGAATTCGTTGATTTCTTGCAATCACTTTCGATCATTGGTCGCCCGAGCTGTTAACGCTAACATTGATGGTTCCTATTTCTCGTTTTTTTTTTCTGCATATCACCCCAACAATCGATTTTGACATACTGAGAACATTACTTTTTTGGGTGCAGTTTTTTAAATTATCTACCTAAAGTGCGTTTCCACTGCACGCTATGCCATGCGAGGCGATGCTAGTAAAACAAACATATGAATTTTTATCTAAATGTTCCAACAGCGTGCTATACAGAGCGATGCGAGGCAATGCTAGTAGCGCCGAGTGCGAGCGTGTGTTTGAAAATCAAATTTGTTTGATTTTATCGCGCTAATTAGCCCAAAGTAAACAGTATCGTGAAATCGTTTGTACCTATTGCAGGCATGGACACTGAAAAATTAATATTAGCCGTAAGAGCTCGACCTCCATCAGCGATCCAAATAATATAGTAATTTTTTGTAACAATGGATAGATGCCATTCAGTATATATTGAAGTGTTTCTGAACACATGCGAAAATACGCATTAAATTTGTTGGGATCCTTTTCAAGTTCTTTAAACAGATGGTGAAACTGTCCAAATTGTCTTCTACCTTCATTAATTGTATGGATCCGAGGTTTCTTTTCCCGACTCTTTTTTTATTTTTTATTTTCTTCATAATCATGTAGTATTTTAATATATAGTTTTCGATTAGATAATCACTAGTATTCATGACCGATCGCAACGAAGCACAAAAACTCACTGATAGCCGGATAGCGGTGTATGTGAACACGTCTGATTAAAAAAAGCAAGAAATATAGCAACGCATCGCCTCGCATGGCATAGCATAGCATCGCATAGTGTGCAATGGAAACGTACCCTAAAGCATACACTGAGCTATGGTTTCACTCACTTTTTTTATCTGTTGGGATTTTTGAAGGCATATGTTTATAAAATATACTATATATAAAAATTCTATTGCTAATGTCATGGAAATTCAGGAAAGGAAACTAATTTTGTTTAATTAACATTCCAATTATTTTGAATAACAATCGTAATGATCAAAATATTGCATGGATTATTGTTTATTATTGTTCAAACCATTTGACTTAAGAGTTATGTATATGGGGCATTTCACGCCAACTAAGTGAGGTCAAAAAAATTTGTGTTTGAAACATATCACAATCGATAGTACTTGCTAAAAAACTAACTTCCGTAAAATTTTTAGATTTTTTTGAGCCACAAGGAGAGGGATGGTGAGGGGTGAGAAAATACAAATTTTCGTTTTCGACTCTAAAATTTCAATCCTTCTCGGTAAGAAAATGAAAAGAATTAAAAAGAAGGTTGCAATGGTTTTCGGCAGTAGAATACGATAAAAATATTTTCAAAATTATTGGGGGTAGTTTTCACCCTTATTTTGATATTTTGGGGATGGGAAGTTTAAAATCGAAATTTCGAAAAGTATGACGATTTTTTTTTAATTTTGTATTTTTAATTTCTTTCTATTTTTTTGTACTTTCGATTAATTTTTAATTCATAATGGGCGTCGACCAGGAACTGGCTCAAACAACGGCCCAAAGGTGAAAAAACTTGGTTTTAACGTATTTTCTCATCCTGTGAGATAGTAAATGACAAATGAATAATATATTCCAAGGTTTCTGGGATCGCTGATTACGAATTTAACGTCAGATTTTCTAAAAACAAAATGGCGGATCCAGTATGGTAGTCAACTTTTAAAAAATGGCTAAATTTTGAAATTTAAAAAATACCATCGTATTCTACGGGAAATTTTCTACGTTAGATTCGTAACCAGCGACCCTAAAAACATTGGAATATATTGGTTACTTGCCATTTACTATCTCACAGGATGAGAAAATACGCTAAAACCACGTTTTTTCACCTTTGGGCCAGTTCCTGGTCGACGCCCATTATGGATTAAAAAATTAATCGAAAGTACAAAAAAATAGAAAGAAATTAAAAATAAAAAATTGAAAAAAATCGTGTCATACTTTTCGAAATTTCGATTTTAAACTTCCAATCCTCAAAATAAGGGTGAAAACTACCCCCAATAGTTTTGAAAATATTTTTATCGTATTCTACGCAAAAAAACACATCGAAAACCATTGCAACCTTCTTTTTAATTCTTTTCATTTTCTTACCGAGGAGGATTGAATTCTTAGAGTCGAAACGAAAATTTGTATTTTCTCACCGTCACCATCCCTCTCCTTGTGGCTCAAAAAAATCTAAAATTTTACGGAAGTTAGTTTTTTAGCAAGTATTATCGATTGTGATATGTTTCAAACAGAAATTTTTTTGACCTCACTTAGTTGGCGGAAATGCCCCATATGTAGATTTTTATAAATTCAAGTCTGATATTCAAAAATACTTTTATTTTTAAATATAATAATCCGTCCAAACATTTAGTTGTTAGGGCTTGTATTAGAGATTTCTAATTTTTTAAATTTCTTTTCTTTAATTTAGTTCTAGTAATTACCCCTTAAGGTATGATGTTGGTTCCCATGATTCCTTATGAAAATACCAGTATAAATATTTCAAATTTTGCCATCAATTAAGTGGGTTTTAATTTTACACATATGGATTTTTTTGATGTTGCTTACTAAATAAAAATTGTATGAACTTAGTGTAACAAAATACACCAATACTCAAATTGAATATAAATTACATTATACAATATTTTCAAGAGCCAAAAAACCATTTGACTTTGTGACCAATGTTCATGTGAATGTTTTTAATTAAAGATGTTTTTGAAGTATATTTAATTGTTCTGAAAATCATTAACATTCATTTAAAGTGTATGTGAATGATGGGGCAACTGGTGAAGTTCCACAACAAATGGATTTAACAATATTTTTATAACAAACGCGTGTATTCCATTACAGTGTTTTTTTTTATTTTTATTACTTCTGTATATAAAATATGAGCTTCTGTGTGTATGAGTAAATCCAAAAAAATAATTAGAACAAAAGACTAGATTATTTGTTGTTTGTGAAAAAAATATCTTTGTTACATTTTGGAGATTATAGAGCTGTCACTACGAGCCCCGAAACGTGCCAAGCTAGGGTAACAAATAAATCCATAAAAACGCACAAAACTAGAATAATAGTACTTTAATATAATCCGGTTGCTCTGGAATGGACTCGTACGCAGATTTGACTAAAAAGAGGCTGAAAATCAAAATTTAATTGACCTTAAACGTCTGATATTTGTTTTTTTATTGTTTCTCTTTTTTTTTACACACATTTTTTACCAAAATTAACATTTTAGTTGTAGTACATACCAAAAAAAAATTGTTTTGGTTCAAATTAACTTCTACGTATGTATCCATTGCAGTGCATTTATTATATAGATTGGTGTTCTAAATTTAAATCCGTATTGTCAGTAACCCCATGTTTCTGTAAAGTGAATTAAACATTGCTCATGATTACTAATTGTAATTATAGTTAGGAAATAGCAATATATGTGCCAATATTAAACTTTGTGTGGACTTATGCGAAAATTAAAGGATTGCCCTTGACCTAGTAGTCTGTAATGTAATGATTATTTTATTATGTAAATTGTAAATTGTTTATTTGCATGTATGTAAAGGAGCAAAATGCAAAATTTGTGCGTGTAAATATCGCAGTTAATGTGAAAAAGTTTTTTTATTGTATTTTAAGATTTTTACGAAATTGTAAAGTTTCTATCTGGGTACAGTTATTTGAGGATATACAAACTGTAAAATAATATAAAACTTGTTTAACTGTATATACATAAGAGTATATACATATAATTAATATTAATTATAATAATTAACTTGATTGTTATGTATATCTATTTATATATTTATACTTTAGGAACGTGCATTTATAAATGTTAAATAACTTTGTTTTATGCATTTTTGAAAATAACTTGTAAGCCTTTAAATAACAAGTACCTACCTTTAAGAAACACTGTACCAAATGCATAAAAGTGAATTATGTTTAATCCTGGAGAATAACAATTATTTCTAGTCTACCTATCAATAATATACAGCCAATATACGATCCAAATTAACTGCACACCATTCATAACTTCACTATTATTATAGATACAAAATCAGTTACTACAGTGTTACAAAATTACTAAACTAATAGATTTTTTAACACTGATTGAGATATGATAACACACAGATTTTTCAATCATCTCGATTGAAAAAACAATTGAACATCAAGTTTGTGATCCCTTGTTCTTGAACTTTTTTTAATGGAATGCTATATATTATATATTTTTTCTTAAATACATTGTAATTTCGAATAAAAATAGTTGCTATAAGTTTTTTGCTAAGATAAAAAATAATAAGGCTATAAGAAATTGAATGTAGCACAGGAAATAGAAAACTAATACCAAATTAGCATAGTAGGCTATGGAAAAAATGATAATACATGTCAAACATTTTGTTTCCATAACACTAATTCTAATAACTCACAAAATTGACGCAATTTTAGTTGTATTATCAACAGGCCGTGGAAGCTAAACATTTAACACCCCACGGCCATCTACATTAAATTCGCAGTAGTTTTTCATGTCTTCATTAAAGAATCTCCTAGTTTTTTTTAATTAACCGATTTTGTATCTGTAATAATAACAAAGTTGCCAATAGTGTGTCCTTAGTTTGGTAATTTAGTATCAGGCTATATATAACTTCAAATTAATCTCATAATCCAAATATCAAGTTCAAGCATTGATTTAACCCATGTTTAATAACTTTTTATTTCTATTTATGGCATTTTCTTCACCCCAAGTACATTTTTGTTCTCTTCAAAATAAAACTAGTTAGTCTATCATCTAGTAAGGATCCTACTAGACCACTCTTAGGCGCTAAAAATAAAAAACAATATATATTGATCTGTTTGTTTTGCATACGATGGCGACTTGTCGCCAAATCCGATAATAATTTCAATGTCCTAAAGTTTTTGGTTTACAGCACTTAATCCAAAGAGAGATATAGGCTTACCGCCAAATGATAGATTTTCATTACTAATTCAAAAGGTAGGAAAGGTCGTTTTTAAGACAATAACAAAAACTGCGGGTGTAGAATAGAGATAAAAAGTGTCTTGAATCCAAGATTAAAATAATGTACTTTTAGCATTTCTTTTTAAGAGGAAAGTAAGTTATGAATAAAGATCGGATCGCAGATTGCTTTCAAAAACGGATTTTGTTTAGCATGAGTATACCTACATTTATAAATCTTAAGATTACTAAAATAATGTATCTTCTATAGAAATACGGATTTCAGAGTGTTAATAGTGACAATCTATGGAACAATGGTTCTGTGATTTAAACTATTCAACTCTGTGCAACTTTTTCAAAACGTACGTTCCTCGTATTTGAAAAATAACGTGAGATCCGATCTCCTAATTATGGTACACATTTATTTCATTGAACGAAAAGGTCAAAATATGCTTATAACATTCCCCCAAGACACAAAATAAATGTTTTATATGTTATAATATTATTCTTGTGTGCAATATTATTTGACATAATTTTTTATCCTACAAATTGTACTTCCAAATCCTAAAGTTTAAGTCTAAAATTTTTCTTCAAGGTTGTGGGTTTACATACTTTTTCTTGGTAAAAATGTTAGTAACGTTTTCTAATTTTGAGTGTTTTATCGTTTTTTTAATTGTTTTTAACATTTGTTTTCTAAAAACAAAACAAAAATCATCTCTAGAGAGTCTTTTTTACCAATTTTTTACTATACTCAAGAATTTGTTCAATTTCTTTTAAATTTGGTTTTTACTGATAATTTCATAGCTGTGGTAGGATAATTTTCTAGAGAAAAGAACGTTACGAGCTTATGAAAGTATGTTAGTTTTTTCATATTTTATATGTGTACAAATGTCCAAATATACACATTTAAATATCAAATGATATAAAAAATAAAAAACCCTAATGCAAATGTTGAATCATTTTCCAAATAAAACAAATTATGTTTGCTTCATTTTACTTTTAAGTGCCAGCAATTGTAAAACAAAGAAAATAATATTTGGTTCTAAAGTTTAGTAAACAAATGCGGTTTTCAAGTTGTATCAATTAATATCAAAATGTAGTTGCATATTTAATGTTGGTTGTCTTAGTTGACTGCTACCTAGTTCACACTATCAATAAATGTGCCGTAACATGCAAACGTGTGTCTATAGATACCCAAAATATCCATCAACCTGTTCAAGTTTAAATCTGAAAAAACAATATTTTCATTGGTGTAAAGTAGCTGTATTATAATAGCAATAAATTATATTTCCCATTCTCCTAAAATCTTTGCTTTTCTTCCTTAATATGAACTTGCTTGCTCGAGTCTTATAAGACTGCTGCAAGTCATGGCAACATTTGAAAAGATGCTCATTTTTTACCAATCTTGTAAAGGTTTGTGTAGAGCTGATTCCCAAAATTGTTTACAGCGCAGGCAACGAAGTAAAACCAGGGAGGAATATCATTTTTTGGGGGCTTAACAAAGACCACTGTTCCGTTGCAGTTGTAGGACTCGGTAAAAAGGTTAAAGACAAAGATGATATTGAACTTATACACCTAGAAAAAGATGCTGTACGGATAGCTGCTTCAGGTAAAAAAAATATTATATTAAAAAAACTTTTCAAAAAAAGTAGGCAAGTGGGCAAAAAATAACGTATTTAATTGTAGCAGAAGAGATTAATATTTTACATTTAGACGAGTGGGTTAATTCTGAACGTTTTTGCCAAATACAATGTTTCCTTTAAACGCAAAACAAAGATACAATACACCCAGAATAACTTTGCCCATGAGTTGCGCTGTCAACTAACAATACGATCTGTATCAACCATACTTGAGAGTAATTACAATTACCAGTGATATAAGTTTAAAATATGCACTAATTTTATAACGTCATGAGCTCTAGACATAATTTCGGGTTTTGTCTACTGTGCGTCCTACAGCGAGAGGCAAAGCTACTTTAGGTGCACTGTAGTTACCTCTTAGCAAAATTTATATCTATATTTTTTTTGGGGCATCCTGGATATACAAAAATTAATTTTTTTCGTCGTGAACCGAATTTTTTTAACAAACAAAAGCTTTTATGAAGAATGACTATATCGAAAAAGATTTTTTTGGTCCATTATACCTACTGTAAACCGCATCAGTAGATTGTATATTATAGGGAATATTAAAACATTTAAGTATTTTTCTTTTAAAGGTGGATGTAGAGCTCTAGACGCTGCCGGTGTCAAAAATATCGAAGTAGAGGACTTTTCCGACCCTGAATCAGCAGCAGAGGGCAGCATTTTAGGAACCTGGAAATTCCAGGAATACAAAAAGAAGAAAGACGTTTTACCCAAGGTGTCCATTTTCGATCCCAACGAAGATAGTTCCTCAAAGTGGCTCCAAGGTGCTATAAAAGCCGAAGCCCAGAACGTGGCAAGAAAACTGGCAGACACTCCGTCTAATCTCCTGACGCCAACAATACTCGCCAACGAAGTACAAAACGTTTTAAGCCCACTGGGCATCGAAGTTCAAGTCCACGAGAAAAAATGGGCCGAAGACCAAAAAATGTTCTCGTTTTTTAAGTGTAGCCAGAGGTTCCATTGAACCACCGAAATTTATTGAGATAACCTACAATAAGGGCGATTCAAAAGATAACCCTTACGTTTTAGTAGGCAAAGGAGTCACTTTTGACTCAGGGGATAAGCTTGAAGCCGTCAGCCAGCATGGATGAAATGCGTGCTGATATGGGAGCGCTGCCTCCATCATAGGCGCCATGTATGGATTAGCCAAACTTGGAATAAATGCGAATATAAAAATGCTCATACCCGCGGTGGAGAACATGCCTTCAGGGAGTGCCACGAAACCAGGCGACGTTGTGGTCGCCAGAAACGGAAAAAGCATATGCGTCGACAACACGGACGCCGAAGGAAGACTAATACTAGCCGATGCTTTGTGCTACACATCCGAATTCAACCCGAAGTGGGTTTTAGACGTGGCAACATTAACGGGTGCCGTACGGGTTGCTCTCGGCGACGCCTGCACTGGGGTCTTCACGAATTCCAACAAACTGTACTCTGAGCTGGAGAATGCAGGGTCTGACACGGGGGATCGGGTGTGGAGATTGCCGCTGTGGAAACACTATGGGAAGACGCTTGCCGAACACTCTGCCTACGACCTTAACAATATAGGGAAAGGCAAAGGAGGAGGCAGCTGCACCGCAGCTGCGTTTCTTCGAGAGTTTGTGCCAGAGAAAACTGAATGGATGCATTTGGACATCGCGGGGGTTATGGGACCCCAAGACAATACCCCCTACTTGAGCAAAGGCATGACGGGGAGGCCTACGAGGACTCTGATAGAATTTATTAGGTCGCAAACGTGTTAGAATCTTTACTGCATTTTATATAAGCATTTATTATTATTTTTTACTTTTCTTTCATGCTTCTCATGTATTTTTTTATATATATGTATGGTTAAGAAAAACACGACACAGAGTATACTATTCCTTTATTTATTTTTACTTCATATCACAATTTTGAAATTCGGTAACGTTACACGTAAAAAAAAATCGAATCAGCACAATACAAAAACGACTTAAAATTATTTACATGGTAACTAACTTATATAAGTATAGTTTCCTGTACTGTGTGCCCTACTGATTTAATCACAGAAATATATTTTTAACTTTCGTATTGCCTAAGAAAATTCTCGAGAGAACTAAATGTAAAGAGGGTTCACCAAATTAACAAATTATCCAGTTTCACGTAAAGTATTGTATACATTACAATAATTGTTCCACCATTGTTCTACCTTCACATATATTTGACGATAACATGAGAGAAGCTAATCTTTCAAATGTTTGGATTCTACATTTTATGATTTTTGAAGTTTGAAGAAAGTTTATATTTCCCGACGATAGTCAAATTTTATTTTCAGCGTCGGCTCTGGTTACAAAAATTACAGATTTTTTACTCTGATATCACTTTGACTTGAGAATAATGACATTAACTATGCAGAACCTAATCTGAAATTTGCAAATGATTACTTTTACACAGATATTTGATAACATGAGAGAAGGTAACCTTTTAAACGTTTGAATTCTACATTTTATGGTTTTGGAAGTTAGAAAGTAGGTATATCTTTTCAACTATAGTTAAATTTTATTTAATGGTCGACATAAAAATGACAGATACTTGATACTGGTTTCACTTTAGATTGAGAATAATGACATTACCTATACTAACTGAATATTTGTTTTGCATTGTGGTATGATATTTCAGAACTTTACTCGAAATTTGCAATCACTTTTAGTGTTTCATTTCCTTGTCAATGAAAAAGGAAACAAAAATTTCACAATATACATGTAAACTTTTCCTACCTTTTTAAAGTCTAATGTCATCTCTTGTATTATCTTATCATTAAATATAACATTTTTGGAAGTAACCAAAAGTTACTTCCAAACATCTACATAAGTATTTATCCATTTTATAATTTTTAACCTCTATTTCAAAGGTTAGCTTCACATGTTTCTTTTCAAATTTGCCTGTTAATACATAAAAAACACATGTTGCTATTAGGGCCTCCATTGGGTGGTGGCAATTACATAACATATTTTAAAAACACAAAACCTTTTAATTTAAAAAATTCTGTTTACAGCCAAATAAAATGCAAATTAATATATGGAATGTATAGCGAATCAATTTGGGATTCCATCGAGGTGAACACCCTGTACATAGAACATATCACATAAAATAATAAATCATGCTCTACAAAAAAAAAAAGAATGTCCAAGGGGAATTATGCCAAACATAATATGTAAGACAAGAATTTGTTGGACCGCTTAATGCAAACAGTGGTGGTTACCGCTTTAATAAAAACGATTTAAATTGCTAGATTTATGTGTATTTGGTGCATTTAATTACTTTTAATACTTTTCACACATTGCTGGGCTTAAATTTTACACAAAAAAAAAACTAAAACAATTAAACCAATAACCACATCCTTATCGTAGAAATGTTACATTTGTTGTATGCATGATTCTAGATTAACATAGGAAAATTAAACCAATATCACCATAAAACAATAAAACAGAGACTCCCATGAAAAATGCCTACAAATAAATCCCACCTAAATGCCCTTAGAAATAATCAGATTAAATTAAATAGACTGTTTACTCTTACATAAGAACTGGTAAGTTTTACACATTAAATGTTCAAAATTGTCATTATTGCTTTCGGTTGTGGTAATTATAGGCCCTACCCAGGTATTTTTACTTCTTATATAGAGTAAATCAAGTTATTTTTATAAACTCTATTGTCCAGACATAAAACAATAATGTGTTTAAAATTAAAATATTTTTAACTATTTCAGTATCACTTCATAGCACTGCCAATAATAAAATTGTTGGTAAAAGTGAGTTAAACATATCACATAAGTAGCAAAGTACGATGAGAAAAACAATTGCAAAACATGCGAAAATAATATTGAGGAGCAATTAGCTACTTTATTCTAAATCTTGTCTGCAACACTTTTTTCTAATAAATATTAATAAACCCTTTTCACCCTTGTAAAAAAATCCATCTGGCTGATTTTTAGAAATGTTATCCCTATAGTTCAATCAATATGTGTGATGACTTCAACGACCTCTAAATCACAACAATCATCGAAAAGTGGTTGTTATATTAAATTAAATGTCTATATATCTTTTGGAATAATTCGGTAATACTTAAATTTACGTGTTATTTATAGTTGTTCTAATTAAAAAAGGAAATTTTAACATTGATTATCTAATACTGCAGATCGATGTACGTAAAACACATGGTAAACTCTCAACACTAGACAAATAATTTTCTACGACTTATAATAGTGGCAATGTGGTGCCAACTGACATAGCTGTGACGGTTGTCTCTTTTTCACTCTAGTAAAAATATTACTTTTCTTTATTCACAAATACTTCAGTTGCACATCTGTCACTTCCACTGCAGTGCAATAGTTAAGAATTCAGTGTGTGTTTCTTTAGTTTGATTCTGTTGTTTAATTAGATGAAACAAAGTTTTCTCGTGGCCCTGATTTAAGTGCCGTAGTAGTAGACTTTGTGGTTTAGTAGATTTTCAAGTACCCATTATATCACAATGTAACAGACACCACGAAAAAAAAAAGTGCATGCTTCTGTTCAAGACTCTTATCATTACATGTACCGATCATTGAACTATTCACACATGATGGTTGAACCCTAGTAAAACATAAAGGGAAAACAAAATGAACCTTAAAATTTTGCATTATATATATACAAATAGTATGTTGAGAGAATTGTTATAATATTGCCTACTCTAAGAATAGGTAAATAATACTATATAATTGTTTATGTTCCTTATATATCCCTTATTATTCGAATACTTTTGTCTCTACCTTTTAGAAGTTGTGATTACTTTGAAATAAACTAATTTATAGTTTAATTGTAAATACAATTGATATTGATCACAACTTCACACTTTGAAACAAGAAAGGTGTCAAAATAACTAAAATGAATAATTTATGTCTTTTACCTGCAAGAAAATAATTGTCGATATTTTCAGTTCATCCCCACAATATAAATGGTGAAATGTCGTCTGTGCAATTTAAAACAAAATGAAAATTAGTAAAATGTTACTTCGACAAAAGAATTTATCTTGTAAAAAATGATCAAATCAACACTCATTTTTTAACTTAACATTAATGATTTGTAGAAAATATAATATTTAATAAGTATAGTTGAACTTAAACTTATTGTAGGCATAAAAAAAAACCTCAAAGCAAACCCATTATTTTTCGCATTATTATTTCGAAGGTTACCATAGTTTATTATGAAATTGTACACTATCCAACATAATACATATAACGGAGGTTATAAATCATAGATAGCATCAACTATCACGGGACTACTGCAATAAATACGAATTGAGGCAATCCCCATCACGTGCTACGCGAGTTGCCTATATGTTGAGTCGCCATATGCCAACTTTACTTATACATGTAATGCAATTATTACAAAACTGTACAAAAAACAAAACGATATTTATTATAAGCATAAAAAAAATAAGAGTCTCAAGAGATGAGCAACCTTAATTACACCGCTTATCGTAACATCCCGTTGTTATATCTTAGTTTGCTACGTTGTTTTTATAGGGTTTGCGCTGTGTAATTCACACTTTGTTGGACAGGTATTCAGGTCCCTTTTTGACGCGTGGCTTTGTGGTCTTTTTGTGGGATTTTTTTATGTATACTATAAATTTAAGGTCTACTGTACTATTTTTATTTTCAGAATTTGATCCGTAAAATGTAAGTCTAATATAATAACAATTGAGGAGCTTGCTGCAAGAGCAAGGCAGATCCATTTTCAACGCGTGGCTGAGGTTAGCTGCTTATAATTTCGATAAAAATATTAGACGTTATGTAACGCAAATTCGACGCAGCTCAGCATATGTCAGGATGTATACTCCATGCACTAAGATGTGTGGAATTTGCGTTAAATAACGCCTAAAATTTTTATCGAAATTATAAGCAGCTAACCTCGCCACGCGTTGAAAATGGAGCTGCATTGTTCTTGCAGCAAGCTCCTCAATTTACCATCAGCTATAAAAGTTTTTGGTAACGCACAAACCAAAAGTATCTGCAAACCAAAAAAAAAAAAAGAAATTCCTTCTTCGACATATAAAGTTTCATTCTAAAAAATTATTAATAATAAATATGTGCATCTAATAATTTTGGTAAACCTGAGATTCTGAGATTTTTTTGTCCGAAGAGTCTATAAGGAAGATAAACAACATTGACACTATGCAGCTAGACATACAATAACATTAGAGATTCCGCCTGACGTCCCCAAGATGGAATAAGGTGCCGCGTGCCGGACCGTCACACGGCCCGGCCAGGGAGGGGGATTAAGGGGACACATAGTCTGGCAAGGTTCCACGGCCACGACCTCTGCCTCTGCCCCTTCCTCTTCCACGCCCCCTCCCGCGCCCGCGTCACCTGCGGCCATCCGTTATCCCTGCGAAATCAGATTTTTTTTAAAAAATAAAATGCCCCCAACTCAGGACTTGTCTTAACCTATATGTAGTCATCCATCAACACATAAGTTACATAATCCTCACTATCGAGCAGCTCACAGTTTGCTCCCGGTTCGCTCTCGGTTTCAGAGTTCCAACGTTCCAGTCTCCCAGGTCCGTGCACATTTCAGTTCAGAAGAAATTGTTCACTCACCAAGTTAGATATACACAGAGAACAGTAAAAGTACTGCACAAATTAAAAAAAAAAAACGAAATAAGCAAGTTTTCGCAAAAAAGCTCAAAACAGTTAAAATTTTGCGAAATGCATATTTCGACTGCCACATCACCTTTCGATCATCAACTGTTTTTGAGATATTAGAAAAAAAATCCTTAATTTTTTTCTAATAGCCATCCTTTATTATTGGTGTTAGTTATGGTAGGTAATCCTAGTACTATTTAAAACAACTGCATACAAATTTTACCACTTTGTATTAAAAAACTTTAGAGAAAATTCTGAATGGAAATTACGAGATATAAATTTTATTAACACTATTAGGCCCTTTCTTTTTTCAATAAATCTTTATAGTAGAAAGGTTTTTAGAGTTTTTCAATATGAGTTTCTGCACACGTAGAACTTTTCCAATGAAAATGAACATGATTTATTAAACACTACTCTCTAGTTTCAGCAAGACGTCACACTGCCGCACTCTACCTAACCTATTTGAGACTACTTGAGTGAAATGTTTCCTAGATGTTGGATTAGTAGAAGAAGCTCAAAGAGTGGCCTCAAAGTCTACACAACCAAACCACAAAATTTAGGAAATGTAAAAAACAGAATATGGTGCAAAATTAGACAATTAATAGAATGTCATCACAATGTATTCGTTTATCTACAAAATAAATTTGTATATAGAGTTGCCTATTGTTAAGAAGTCAGTGGTTAGTAATTTAACCAGTTGCCCTGATTTTGCGTTTTATTTTTAATGTTACAGTTAATTTTTAGTAGGTAATAGTAAAATTTGTAACAACAATAATTTTCAATCTTCATTTAGAATATTCTCTAAAATGTTTTATGCAGTCGTTTTAAATAATACTAGATTTACTAAAACCAACACTATTATGGCAGTCATTTTTATAATTAACATTTGGCCGTCTTTTTTTGGAAAACTTGCTTGTTTAGGTTTTATTAAATTTGTGGAAGATTTGACGGACTGACATTGTAACTAAAAAAGTCTATTCACACTACCAGGATAGGTCGCTCCAAGTCCGATCATGCACCAGTAAAATATACTTCCTGACAGATCGGAACGGGAGCGTGAGCATTATGCATTGTATAATAAACATGTACATGTGTTGTCATTTGAGAATATTTTGCCGGACCGAGAGCGAACTATGAGCGGCTCGATAGTGAGGATCAATAGTTTTAATCAACTCCCAACGATGCTAACATGGTTGCAGACACATGCGCGTGAATGCAGGATGGTGTTTCAATGTTAGCGGGAAAAGTGTTTGGGTTTTTCATAGTTTTTACCCCGAATATTTCAGATGTACTTCAATCGCTAAAAGACTGAACTTCCATAGGCTGCAAACTAAACTTATAATAATATTTAGCTTTTAACAATTACGGGAATATGAATAGGAAATAACACATTTTCAAAACCGCAATCAAGTGTTGTCTACATTAAGTTTTATTTAATGATCAAGCTGTAGGCAAAAAAACCTCCTTAGGTTGTTTGTATGTTTTGCTTGAATTTATCTTATGTACTGTTATTAAATAGTTATTTAATGTTCATTTATATTTTACTACATTTAGTGGTCTTTTTGTGGACTGAAATTCAATTGTTCATGCATGTCAACAGTCGAATGGAATTCTAAATTTTATTTTAACATGTAAATTGTGAAAAATTATTTAGAATATAAGTGTTAATTCTACCAATGAGGGCATTAATCTCATTGTATTGCTCATACTCTAATTATAGAGACAAACTATTAAGAGTAAAAATAAGAGAGAGAATTAATCTGATGGAATTCATCCATGGAATAAAAGGAGAGTTGTCAATGTGATTTTTAGTTTTTGACTTAATTAAATATGTCACAGCCAGGGCTACTGTTTAACCACTAAAGGGGCATTGATCAGTGAATGTATACAATGGCAGGGAAACCACGAAATATTGAAATTTTGTTAAAGAGGTCAATTTAACAAAGAGTTCCCAAAAGTTTACTCTAACTGACTTATGCCCTTACTAAATTATAATATAATTTAGTGTAACGTAATGTATAATACCAGAGACAATTATTGAACATGCGAAGCTTTAGGAAGGCTTGAGCTTCATCATGACACCCGGACCATCAAAACAGTATGAAAACTAATTATAACAACTTTCACAGGATAATGTATTTTTTAGAAACTATCTGGTCATTCTATGCAATCCTATTTTCCTCTTCTATTACTACTTTACTGAATTGTTACTGCAAATAGAATTAGAATTAAAAGTATAATCAGTTTTAAGTGAGTCCTATTTGAGGTTGTATCTTTTTTTTTGCATTTCCATTTGCAGTATTTGAAATTCAGTTCAGTTCAATTTCACAATCCCTAGAATATGACATTTTCGATTCTAAATGGACACAATTACTTGCTTACAATAGTTGTAAGCAATTTTAACCTTTAGAAATGATGTAATAAATAAATAAATGATGAAGTGATACATATTTATATTTCTAAAACCTTCAGCACGAAAAATACCATAGTGTATGCATCAGTCATTTTTTATATTTCCATACATAAGCTCTGAAAGAGAATATAATTCAGTAACATTTACCTATATTACTCGTAGTTTTCTCGAGGTAGGCTAAAGGGCCCTGAAGAACTCCTCCCGGGCCCTGCTGGGAAAAAGGGCCTCGGGAAGTACCCATTCCTTGTTGCTGCATGAACATGGCCTGTTGTGGGGAAAGCATCCCTGGACCTACCCCACCGCCACTTAAACCTGGTCCCACCTATAAATTGTCAATTATAACATATAATTAATGCTTTATACGAAATAATTAAAGCAGTAACTTTTTTCTTCAATGAAACACATTTTGTCAGTTCCTTTATGAGACGTATTTTTTTAGCTTGTTTTTTTCTCAATTCACATAGTTTTAACCAAGTTCATATTGGAGAAACTAATTTTTGTCTTTTAATATACACATTTTCATGTTTATATTACAAACAATAAAATTGTAAATTTCATTTAGTATTAATTGCTGAATTAATTCATCATTTACTGAAAGTATAGTAAAAAATAATTTAATATAACTCATTAAGTGTATTTATAACTATTACAAATATTATTGACTGTTTCCGTCGACCATATGAAATAACCTGAAATTAATTTACAAGAATTTTTATCTCCTATTTACAAAATGTATAAAAGGTAAAATACCTAATCACAGAGATACACATATATATTTGTAAACACCAACCCTCCATTTTTAGACTGCAGCAAAAACAAAACAAAAAAATAAAACTCGAGGAATTTTGGAAAATTTTATTACAATTTGCACACTATACAATGTGGAGAGAGAAATAAAAATTAAATAAAATGAATAGATTTGCAACAACTCTTCGAGGATATACTTCACATTTATTGAAACAAAAAAGAAATCTAATAAAGGCACATTTGAGCAAGTAGACAATGTATACATTTAGTACATTTTTAAGCTCACGTTGTACATATCACATTTATTTGATCATCCTTCAAAATCAAATAATATTGCCACTTTCTAAAAACCCTGAGAGTTAGTATACAAATATACATTATTCAAATGACTATTGGGCACTACTACTGTCTTTCTCAACATGTCTGTTTTTTTTTATTTTGTGCCAAAAAAGTAAGTATTTTCCTGGTAATAAAAAATACATTTCAAAAAAACAAAAAGGGGTGATTGAAGTAATTGTGGCAAATTTTAAAATGTACATACATCCATTCATTATTTTCTTAACTAGGTACTTTATACTATCCTTGAAAGCTGCACGAAATATTCTCACATATATTTTTAATCACTGGAAGTTAATACTTATTAAAATGGAATATTAACGTTCCACTACTATTTTTGATTTTTTACAAAATTATGGAATTAGTAAATCATTAGACCTAGATCTACAATAAGTCATGATTCCAACACCAGTACGTCTTAACCAATACATACTTTTTGGCAAAAATTCTAAGTTGTGATTTATAAAAAAAAAGAGAGATCCACTTTCACAGTCATCTTAAAACTAATATGGAGAGAACATGTTATTTACAAGATCAATATTTTATCTATACTGACTCATCTATCTTCTAAGTTTGTGACCATCATTTACCTTAATTACGTAATTAGAAAATGCGTACTAAAAATAAATATCTACAAACATGCTCTCGATGGGATCAACGTCGATCTACCTGCATCTGTTGCATCTGCTGTTGTTGCATTTGTTGCATCTGTTGCTGTTGCATCTGCTGCATCTGGAGTTGCTGTTGCTGTTGCTGGAGTTGCTGCTGCATAGCTGTTGGTATGCTAGGCATGATTTGATTTGGTGTCTGATTACCTGGAATGCTTGGCAAAGGGGAAGGGGGAATAGAACCCCCACCCGGAGTGGCACTACCCTGAGCTGGACTCTTTGAATAACTTTGAAGATCGGCCAATAGGTTTTGCCATACAGCTATTTTTTCATAATGCCGTTTTAAGAGCTCCTCTTTTCTCGCTAATTCTAAACGTAACTCACTGATATCTTCCTTCACGTTCATCTCTGGCTTTAAAGCAGAGAGGAGAAATCTTTTCTGTAAAAAGAAGGCTTCCATTTGCCTCGCTAGGTCTATAAAACGTAGTGTTGTCTGTTCCACTTCAACTTTTATTTCATCTTTATCCGAGGTAAGGACAGCCTCCTCTTTTGTGAGAACATTGAGGCAATGCTGAAATTGTAAAGAAGTTGTATGTGAAACTGAGATAATTAATAGAAACTCACTTGGAAAGCTTCTTCAAATTCATCCACTAAATTACCGCTGCTATTAGTTGGTGTGGCCATAGCAGAAACTGGAGGCGACGCTTCTTTCATTGGAGTCATAAGAGTAAATTTTATTTACGTTGGAAACTATTAAAGACTGGAAAGCAAACGCAAATTTATCGGACACAGTCACTTTTTTACTTTAGCTCCCACCTACACCATTTTTCTCTTTTGACACAGAAATCAATATGTAACGATCACAGAACGTGACTCTACTCTAGTATGTCAACATCAAGAGGCTCGTTCATTTCCATAGATACTGTTCATTTCAAATATCGGTCTTTTACTCTTTGTATCGGTTGTACCTAGTTTCTCTATGCCTCATATGGGACAACTTCGGATTATCGTTGCTCACAGGTCACAGACGTTTTAGATACTTATAGGCCCGTTGCACAATTAACATAAACGTAAAATTAACCACAACCACAAATATGGCGTATATGAAAATAATGTTCTTGTCTACAACTAATTCAATTAACATTAGCATTAAGAATGACCTTCAATCGTCAATAACCGTAAACATAAAGATGAAATTATTTTATCTTTAGTCCTATTGCACAATTGAGCTAACCATAACCATAAGCATAAGCATAACTGTAATTTTTATGTTTTGTCCACAATAAATCTGCGTAAAATCGTGTGTATTTTAAACCTCCCGCATAGAGGATTCAGTTTAGCCAATTTCACTAAATTAAACATTTTGTGTGAAAAATCAGAAACGACACTGGAATTAGAAGAAATGATGGACATCGAATTGTTAACTAATATTGTAGTAATTTAATATTAATTACTACTGTATTTAGGGGTAACCCTTAACCCATATTTCACGAGAGTACAGACACAAGGTTGGTATAACTGGCAAAACGTAATTTTAAGCGTAAGGCCCGTTGCACAATTAACATAAACGTAAAATTAACCATAACCACAAAGATGGCGTATATGAAAATAATGCTCTTGTCTACAACTAATTCAATTAACATTAGCAGTAAGAATGACCTTCAATCGTCAATAACCGTAAACATAAAGATGCAATTATTTTATCTTTACGTTTAAAATTACGTTTTGCTGGTCATACCAACCTTGTGTCTGCACTCTCGTGAAGTGTGGGTTAAGGGTTACCCTAAATACAGTAGGAATTAACACTAATTAATACTAAATTACTACAATATTAGTTAACAATTCGATGTCCATCATTTCTTCTAATTCCAGTGTCGTTTCTGATTTTTCACACAAAATGTTTAATTTAGTGAAATTGGCTAAACTGAATCCTCTATGCGGGAATTTTAAAATACACACGATTTTACGTAGATTTGTTGTAGACAAAACATAAAAATTACAGTTATGCTTATGGTTGTGGTTAGCTCAATTGTGCAACAGGACTAAAGATAAAATAATTTCATCTTTATGTTTATGGTTATTGACGATTGAAGGTCATTCTTAATGCTAATGGTAACTGAATTAGTTGTAGACAAAAACATTATTTTCATATACTCCATCTTTGTGATTCTGGTTAATTTTATGTTTATGTTAATTATGCGGGGGCCTTACGTTTAAAATTACATTTTGCCAGTTATACCAACCTTGTGTCTGCACTCTCCTGAAATGTGGGTTAAGAGTAACCCTAAATACAAAAGTTATTAACACTTATTAATACTAAATTACTACAATATTAGTTAACAATTCGATGTCCATCATTTCTTCTAATTCAAGTGTCGTTTCTGATTTTTCACACAAAATGTTTAATTTAGTGAAATTGGCTAAACTGAATCCTCTATGCGGGAGTTTTAAAATACACACGATTTTATGTGGATTTGTTATAGACAAAACATAAAAATTACAGTTATGCTTATGGTTATGGTTGTGGTTAGCTCAATTGTGCAACAGGACTTACAATTTGACAGTTTTGACACGGAACTAGGGAAAAAATTTAACAGATGAGTAACCTAAAGAATGTTTAATCTTTGTGATGTCAAATAGAACGGCAAATGTGTAAAATATATTATCCTCAATTATTTGTATCTATATTTGTTTTGAAATTTTTCATCAAACCAAAAAATATAGATACTTACCCGAATCTTGTATCAAAACCTCTGACCAGTTTTATTTAAAATCTGCCCAAATTGATTTTGCCCAATTTGATGAGGATATGGATTCACACATAAAGAAACCAACTTTATGGATTCACACGTATGTATCGCGTAAAGCCTGGTTCTCAGAGCTTCGTCATGTCGCCGCGACATTTCCCCACTACTTAAAAAAATGTTTATTACTTGCAGTAGTCGCGACACGGAATACCACAGTTTGAATTTGAAATATTGCAGTATACTATATGTTTTGTGTATTGCAGTTTGTCACAAAACATCTAAATAGACAGTTTGTATTTGCGGAAGTTCTGGATATACTTCCGTATACGGACTATCTTCAAATCGCTTGAAATTTGGTATACGGATGTTTCTTAGTGTGCTGAGCACGAATCTGCGTATGATAATACCCGCAAGTGCCCGAAAGTGTCCGTAAGTGCCTCGAAGAGCCCACAAGTAAGGTTAAAATGTGCACGATTACGATTTCTGTGGCGCCGCAAAATAAACACTTATATAGTCGCAGATATATTCGCATAGAACAGGCCAAAATAAACACTTTTTATTCTTATTCTTGTAAAAAAGATTGTGTAGTTGAAATATTTCAACTACACAATCAGTCGCGAGTCGCTCTTCTTACTTTGTTTATGTAAATGGCCATTTTTTCATGGTTTCGGCGTGACAAATAAGAACTTCGGCTGTACTTGTTTTTGGGCGTGTTGAGTACAAATCTACGTATAAAAATATCCACAAGTGCCCGCAAGTGTCCGTAAGTGCCCACAAGTAAGGTTAAAAAGCGTCAAAATCGCTAAATGAAAGTGTTGGATATCTCGCATATCAGTATGGATTTTAATATTCGGCGCTATGTGTTTTTTTATTAAAGAAAGCAAAGTTGCTTCGTCTCTTATTCTCTGGGCAAATTTCGATCCTGTATTTTTCTGGTTCTCCGCGTACGATCATTCCGAGAAGCCATGATCCTTCGACAACTCGTCCACGTTCCTATTTTCGACGTCCACTTTTACACTCCTCAATCTCAACAATAACACCCTCACCTACAACTTGGCCTTCCCCGACAAAACTATTAGTACTAGTTTATTGAAAAATATTAGTTTTCAAATAAACCATTTCAAATGCCACATACCTAGGAACTGGTTGGTATACACCAATATTACAATTTAAAACTTCCACCCTCGATATCTCGAAAACCAAGCGAGATATCGACTATTTTACAAGGATAAAAAGTGTTTATTTTGGCTTGTTCTACACAAATATATCTGCGCCGATATAAGTGTTTATTTTGCTGCGCCACAGAACTCGTAATCGTGCACATTTTAACTAGTGTTGGGAATAATCGAATTATTTTCACTATCGAATTAGTAGTAATAATTCATATTTAAAAATCGAATTAATAATTCGAATTATTATTAGTAAAATTATAAATTTAAATTATAGCGAGGGGCGATGTCTGCAGATTAAACAAAAAAGCTAAAAAAAAAAGGTCACCACAGGCAACGTCAACCGCATTCCCCCGAGTATTTCCGTTTTTACTTGACCCTTTGGCTACACTTCGATAGGTATAGGCGTATACCAGTTGAATAATTCGTAATTCCGTTTCCCGTCGGAGTACTAGTACTAAATAATAAATACTACTAATTTTTATCTCGATATATCGAAATAGATAATCGAATTAGTTGCTTTTAATTAACTATCGAATTAGTCGAATTATTTAATTCGAATTTTCGCAACACTAATTTTAACCTTACTTGTGGGCTCTTCGAGGCACTTACGGACACTTTCGTGTACTTGCGGGAATTTTCATACGCAGATTCGTGCTCAGCGCGCCAAAAAAACATCCGTATACCAAATTTCAAGCGATTTGGAGACAGTCCGTATACGGAAGTATATCCAGAACCCGCAAATACATTTATTTAGATGTTTTGTGACAAACTGCAATATTTCAAATTCAAACTGTGGTATTCCGTGCCGCGACTAGCGATGGGAATAATCGAGATGCAATAATCGAATTAGTAGATTATTAAAATATCTCGAGATCATCGATTATGCTATCTGAAAATTAGTAGTCAAAATTAGTAGTACTAAAATTAGTTGTTCGGCGAGAAGCGAGAACCGAGATACAACTGCCAGACACGATATATTGCGCACTGCGCAGGCACTTCTCGATCTATTTATTTGCTAATTGAACACGATTAGTAGATAGCTGCCGGCCGTATAGTATGGTTCTCTCATTTGTTGCAAGATACGGCGATATACAATACATACGATTTTAATTAATACACGGCAGAGTCGATAATATGAAGACAAGTCTCTCAAGTGTTATTGATTTTTTTAAGGAGAGGTTTTAATATATCTGGCATGTGGATATATAAACCCTACTAGTAATTTTGACTAATTTGGCAGTAAGATTATTTAAAAAAAAACAGAACAGAAGTGATGAATGATAATCGATACATTTTATTTTTTTCATTACTTTTAAAAAACTCCACGTCATAAAATATAACATAAATTAGAAAAAAAATTATAGGCAAATATTATTTTGGATACGATGGCATAAAATATCATTGTAGGTATATAATAAATTATTGCCAAACATATACGACAGTAAGATTATCGGTTACACTGTGTTATCTTGGGTTTCATAACTAAAATACTACTAATTTTTAACTACTATTATTAGTCGATTAGTAAAATGTCTCGATTACTAATAATCGATTATTGAAATATCTCGATTATGCCCATCGCTAGTCGCGACTATTGCAAGTAATAATCATTTTTTTAAGTACACTCGAACCCCTCTTATTTCACCTTCGCTTAATTCACATCCTTTGTTATTTCACCACGTTTACCCCTATTAGGTCGCGAAACCGTCCCGTTTAAGTCGCCGCCTGTAAAAGTTTTAGAAATTGGATTCTCGCATGAATATGTACAATTTTTATTGAAAAAAATGATTGTGTAACACTTTTATTGATTTAAAATAGGTTAGGTGTCTTTTAAAAATATTTAATTTTTAAAATATTCATTCAAGTGGAAAATTAAACTTGTCACGCACGACTGGGTATACGTACATTGATTTTTCGTTCAGTTGGCTCATTTTTCGTTATAACAAGTGCTGTGGTATATCTCTAAATATTTCTTTTTGCAGCTAAAACACGAAAAAGTTGAGGTTATGATCGCGACTTAAGAGAGGATAAATTTCGCTACTTAAGCGAGGTAATGATGCACGGATTTGGCGACTTAAGAGGGGTTCGAGTGTAGTGGGGAAGTGTCGCTGGCGACACATCGCCGACCAATAAAAACGTTTTATTTAATTTCCCCTACATCCCACCAAGTTTATTTTAATGTCGCTGCGACCACAAAACACACATAGATTATATGTGATTTATATGTGATTTGTGGCTGCGACTGCCGTGTGTAGTTGAATTATTTCAACTACACACTCTGTCGCGAGTCGCTCTTCTTACTTTGTTTATGTAAATGGCCATTTTTTTCATGGTTTCGGCGTGACAAATAAGTACTTCGGCTGTACTTCCGTATACGGACTATCTCCAAATCGTTTGAAATTTGATATAAGGGGGTTTTCTGGTGTGCTGAGTACGAATCTGCATATAAAAATATCGGCAAGTGCCCGCAAATGTCCGTAAGTGCCCACAAGTAAGGTTAAAATGCGTCAAAATCACTAAATGAAAGTGTTGGATCTCGCTTATCAGTATGGATTTCAGTATTCGGCGCTATGTATTTTTTTATTAAAGAAATCAAAGTTGCTTCGGCTCTCTTATTCTCTGGGCAAATTTCGATCCTGTATTTTTCTGGTTCTCCGCGTACGATGATTCCGAGAAGCCATGATCCTTCGACAACTCGTCCACGTTCGTACTTTCGACGTCCACTTTTACACTCGTCAATCTCAACAATAACACCCTCACCTACAATTTGGCCTTCCCCGACAAAACTATTAGTAGTTCACTGAAAAAATTTAGTTTTCAAATTAATCATTTCAAATGCCACATAGGAGCTGGTATACACCAATATTACAATTTAAAACTTCCACCCTCGATATCTCGAAAACCAAGCGAGATATCGACTTTTTTACAGGGATAAAAAGTGTATATACCGTACCACAATCGTAATTAGTTTAATTACGGAGCCAAAAAATTGTAAGGGTTCTATAAATACACATAAAGGATCCCATAATATAAAGGAATAATGCGTTTTTAAATATAATTCTGCTTCCTATTCAATAAACTAATGTTGCAAGGATTTCAAATAGCGCGCCGCACAGGAGCGCAAAAGAGCTCGTGGTAATAGTGGGGATAGAAAAACGCCGAATTGCGGAGGATTTTTCGCCAAATTGTGGAGGTAAACTAATTTTGGAGGGCCAAATTTTGCAGACTCCAGTGTAAATAACAAAATGGCCGCGTGGTATCGGTGGCGGCAATCCCATAGGTCTATTTGCCTTGGCGATCCATATCCAATAGAAACGCGGCATTTTTAATTTAAAACTTGATTGTTGTTGTTTTAGGAAGCGTCCCTAATGGAAAATTTTGATTTGCATCAAATTATTTTGTGCATTATTTTGTGATAAAACTATTATTTCTTTTCTGATTGGCATTTAAGGATATAATATAAATTATTCTAATTATTGGTAAGTAAATATTGTACTTAAATTACTTATCTAACCTATAAATGATTAGTATATTACAAGAACATAATAAGGTGTGCATGAAAAGAATAAAAAGATACGTGTAATTTAATTAATTGTTGGGTTTAGCAAAGTTCTTTCTACTTTACTGTTAATATGAAATAGTCTTGTCAATGAGCTTGTGTACATTTTAAAAATGAAATATTATGTGTTTTTAGAGCGTTCTTCACTGTATAGAGCCATGCACCAACAAGCGTTCTACTTCATCAGTAGGAAGTATGTTCACGATGTCCAGCAGGTATGTCCAAGTTAAATACAACCTAATCTCGATGTGAAATTTTCTTAATTTAATCTTTGACTTTTTTTGTTTTCAAATAATTTTTGTTTACTATGTCGATATGTTTTGAATGTATTGTTTTAAATGTTTATAATTGTAGAAATAAATAATTTCAAGCAAATTGTTTTTTATTTATTCCACCTTGAATGATAAAATCATAAAGTGGGGTATGGTTACAAATCAATTTTTTATGCAGCAACGAGTTTGCTGCATGAAAAATTGAATTAAAATGAAGTTGGCGATGCCAATGCACGGCTACGCATTTCGATTTAGCGTCGCGCATGCGCGTTATGAAAAACTAGCCACCGGTACATATGGTGGCCCCGATGCGTGTTTCCCTCCTTATCTATGGAGATTGCCCTTCTTCTATTTAGATGTTTTGTGATACTACCCCTAAATTTATTCATCTATCTAAACCAAAGTTGAGCCAACAGAAGTTATAGAAAAGAAAATATTGTGTCAGCAGTAGATAGTGGCCTATGACTCAAGTACTCAAGTGGACCCGCGCGTATGTTTGAGTTATGGTGTGCCTGGAAATAAAACAAACATTCATGAGGAACCAAGGAAACGAGGAAGCGGGGATTCGGGAGATATTTGTCGGAAATGACAGATCTGTAATATATTTTCCGGAATGTTCCAATAATTGTACGTTTGTAATGGTTTTGTGATTTATTTTTAAATATAATTACCATAAAAAGCTTACAATTGCTTGTTTTTAAACAAGTTATGGAAAAGAAAAAGAACCTTTGTCCTTTAATTGTCTTTAAGCACAGAATATGGCAGGGAATTATGAATCCATGATTCATGAAAGTTATCTATGCCATAGAACATATTACGTTTTCTAGATCTTTGCGAAACTCATACAAACGATTCAGGGAGTGTCTGAAAAGCCGCTGACTGTCAGAAAAGGCTAAC